>BJCM01166014.1:0-15843 GCA_018326385.1 Flaveria bidentis | reverse complement strand
TAATTGTATGTTATATACCTCATATGATTAATTGCTACATGTTTATTGCTTTTGATCGTTTAGCCCCATCCTCATCCTGAATAAGTATGATCATACGCTCCTCCTTGTAATATGATAGTTTTATCAATTAGAAAGGAGGCTCATTTATTTATGATTGATATACCTCAATTGTCACTTTTATTTACGGCTTCACATATTTGAGTTGTGGATTTTTGCCTTATATTATATTTATAATGTCATGGAATTGCTCACCAACATACATGTTGACAAAACATATTTTATGCAATGTTACAGGTTTGATTATCGGTTGATTGAAGATTTAAAGACGTTACTTTATTTTGGACTGTTAGGTTATTAGTTAAGAACTATTTATTTTCTTGTATTTGTAAGAACATGTTATGAAATGAATGAGTTGATTAAATATTGTCATTTTAATAGTGTCGTGTGCATTTGAACAATTTTAGTTGCGCCCCGGCATGTTCCGCCGCTTTGGTCGGGGTGTGACAACTTAAAAACAACAAATCGTTATTTAGTGGACCTGGTATAATTCTCCAGATCATTTTGATTTTTGAAATGAAATATAAAACTCTAAAAAGATTAGGTTTAAGAAATTTTAGAAAAATGATTTGAAGGAATTGTGAAGGTAATTGTGAAGAAATTTTTGGTGGTAAGAAATATATAGTATGTGAAAAGTGGGAATGGATATTAAAGTTGGTGGATTGGACGGTTGTAATGGGTTGGAGAACCCACCCTTGTGAAGTGCGTGGTCTCGGATTACAACACATTCACATGTCACCATCACCATCTCACATCACCATCATCGAAAAGGACCGGTCAAAGATGGAAGAACACGCCCCTGGCAAGGGCGAGAACCTCTTATGTGGCAAATCGACAAGATTCTACCCCTTTATCACGTCTCTCTCTCTCTCTCTTAACCCTATTTTTGAAAAAAAATCGTGTTTGATAAAAGTGGTCTTATTTCTACACGTGGCCATAATGCCTTAATTCAATATTACAATATTGATTTGTACAATGTTTAACATTAGAAAATTAAAAGCTAACCACCTTCCACTTACCAAACATCATAGAATCAAATGATTTGAACATTGTACGAGGAAGGGGAAAAGAAGATGAATCTCCCTTGACCACAATCTTTTGAGTAGTAACCGAAAGTTCTTATCACAAACTAGCTTTTTTAATCAACACTAAGTTCATAATTCACTAAGGCAATGAGATTGTTTAATAGCTCTTCAAACTGGAGTGCGAACACAAGGGTAAAGTTGTTATAAACATTAGAAGTTTTGTACATGTGATAATTTGAAGTTTGATTGGTGATATATAAGATAAGAAGGTTTAAGAGGGAAATATATGAAATATTCATTTGAGCTAGAAGAGAAAAACAAGATCATCGGGCTTTGAATTTTTTTTTTTTTGATTTTTTTGTTTTATTTTTTAATTTTTATGTATTGATGCTTTGCATCTCAAGCCTCAACATGCCATAATCAAGTGTTACTTCAGTTACTAAAAGGCTTGTAGTCTAATGTTAGATAATTTAATTTAATTAAATTGATTTATTGATCAATGTAAATCATAATATTCATTAACTAAACAAGTAATATCTCTGTTGTTAATTTGTTATCCAATTTGTTTGAACACAATAGTTGCAATCCCTTGTTGGGATCAAGCTAACCTAATCAAATTCAAATATTTTTATTTTGATAAAAACTGTCATTTAAAAAATATATTAGAATTTATTTTCTGAAATATTTCACATGTGCAAGTTTGAATGAAAATATTGCTCTATTTTTTTAGTTTGAATTCAAAATGATAATTGTCAAAAACGGTTACTGGTTCCAACCTTTTGAATAGGATTTTTTTGGTTTTGATCATATTCTTATAGTTCATGAAATCATAACAAAAACATTATAATTGATCAATTTTTGAATTTTATCAACAAAAATATTATACTTGATCAATTTTTTGATTTTATCCTTGTGAAGTTCGGATTGAAACAATGAATTGTTTTAATGTAGAAGTAATTACAAAAGTCTAAAAATCTACTTATTGATCTACGATTTGATTTTATAATACGAGATTTCTCTTAACACCAAATCTAGGGTTCAAAACTTGTTAGGCTTTTTTGAACTTTTATTGATTTTAAGTTTTAAGGCCTAGGATTTTCACTAGGACTCCTCTTTTTCCCCTTACCTTCTTAAAACACAGTATTTGTTTGCATTATATTAAGTTTTGTGGAAGTGCGTCTCTATAAGATGCCATATTAACATGTGAATATATTATCATTATTATTGTTGTTTTGGTGTGTTTAATTTTCAAAATCTCAAAAGATATTTTATCCCCAATAGCCTCATAGGGTGATTTAATAGGCTTGCTTTAATAATATATTCTTGTTCACATGTACCTATCAATCAATAGCTTATAGTATGTTTTGTTATTCTTTTAGGGTGTTGTGTCATTCGGTCCATACATATCACATTATATCTTATATTCATCAATTTTAATTTGTTATGACACATTATATTATGTACTTAAATTTGATGGCGGTGATGTTGTTAGATCATGTCACTGTATATCACTATATATATCCCACACACAAACAATAAACTCAGATGCATGACGAGAAAATGGTGTGGAAACAAAAATTTGTGGTGTGAAGGGGGTTGGCTCAATGGTGCCCGGAGGCGCCGAGGGTCGTTGTGGGCTCATGGCGCTGAGGGTCGCTATGGCCTCATGGCGCCTGCGCCCCCGCCACCTTTAGCTTTTATATAAAGGAGTCAATGTAACTACTAAACATAAGATTGATCATTTTGTACCTAAATGTTTATTACAAAGAACGTTGATAAAATAATAGAAATATTTAATAATCTATATAATTAGATATTAATGTTTGAACTTTGAAGTCAGTTTGGCAAATCAATCGTGTCCGAATATTACAGATTGATTCATAACAGAACAATCAATATATATCCTTTAATTTACATAAACAAGTTTATTAATAGAATTTTGATATATTAACATCATTGGAGTTGTTTAAAACATATGTAATTGTGAAATAAATTAACTAAAACAAAATAAAGAGTTATCACCCCTTCAACCAGTCAAGCGACTAAAAGTATTGACATAAATAATCTAATTTATTCATATAAGATGAAGTTAATATAAAACAATCACATATTGATGAGAACTGAGATACCGTGCGACATCAACAATAATCTATGTGACATGTATGAAAAAATCACCAACATAACCTCCATGTATGTAATAACTAGTAATAACTAATAAGAGTGCTACTAAATGATATGATGTCTATTGCTATCATTCACACACACATATGTATCTTAAATAAGTTCAGGAAAGTAACATAAAATAATTCGAGTAAATGATTTAGTCATACAACAAAAGAAAGTATTAGTGTTTTATTTTACTCAAGTTTAAATTGGGTTCTAATTATTTCACTCAGTTTTCATGTAAATTTTAAATTATAAGTTTTAACATGCTTATTTTTTTATTTCAATTACGTTCAAATTATGTAACTCAGCTTTAATGTTTTATTTAGATAATAAGTTATACCAAGTTTTGTAGCGTGCTTTTCCTTTTGTTTCTTCTTTTTTTACTTTTATGTTGATGTGGAACGTTAGCGTGCAATTTAGGTTTTTTATTTTTTAATATGATATAACATGTTTTTCTGTTTTTTTAATATAATTTCATATATTGAAAATTATGATGCCCACATCTTCTCATTTATTACTTTCTTGACATTAAAAATTCGATTATTATTTGATTTGATAATTTTGTCATCTAATTTGAGAAAAATATGCATGAGTAACTAGAATAAAACACTTTTGAAGCTTGATTAATTATTTGTGACATATTTCTTTAAATGAAATATACATATGATTTTTAGTTTTTTTGGACGACAAATGTATGACCATAGTTCGTATAATATGTGTTATAATAATCGGGTCCATCTTTTTGTTTTCCAGCCGAGACCGCACCCCAACCCATTCAGAGGGAAATTCATTGTTGAAAAAAATCTCTGATTCAACTCTAAATATTTTGTTTAAAGTGAGATTTAAACTCATATACTTCTAATATTTACATGTCATGAGTATCTAATTTAATGAGTTGTGCTAAGGATTATTGATATTTTAGTTAATTGATGAGGTGCATGTCCAACACACGAGTCCCTAAGGATAAAAGACTTAAGAGATTCACAATGGGTTCTTCATTTTCGATGTGAGTGTGTGCCCTATATTATAGGAAATGGTTAGTGGTTGTGAGCGAATAAGATATAATATTTATGAGGGTTTTAGCATTATTCCCCATATTTGGGAAAATATGGGGAATCACGATATAACCCCCTAATTTTTTTAATATTATAAAAGTGGTCGTGAGTGGAAGAGAAAAAAATGTAATGATAAAGAGATTAAAAAATATTATCTGATTGAAAGAGATAGTAAAAAATAATGTTTTTAATATAAATATAAGGATAGGGTTGAAAAAGCCACTGTAAATGCTTTAAGAAACGATTATGATTTTGCGTTGTGAAGGACCAACGTCATAACGACCAAAGGTGTTCAAAGAGGGCTACTATGGTCCACCACTCCACCCACGAGTTCTACGAAGCACGAGCCATGAAAAAAACCACTTAAAATTAAGCGTGATTAAACAAGGAGGAAAAACTCATAAATATGAATACCGCAAAGATATATGGCCACCACGTTGTCAAATGCAACCCATCAAATATAGTTATAGCAAGCGGAAGTGCTGCGAAAACCAAAAACAAGAAGTGCCAATAAAGAAAAGAGGACATGTGTGGTTAAGAAATTAAGATACTTTTAATATGATATGTTAAGAGTATTCGCATCAAATTTGCTATATTTTGTTTTTTCACCCCTTCAAAAAGTAAAAAGTTGTTTTCAAAAGAAATTATTAAGTAGGATTTTAATGATTTAACAAGTCTTTATGATTGTTAATAGAAACTAATGTTTGGTTGTAATTGATCATCCACAGGAAATGATTAACGGTAGAAACTGAGAGTGTTATATATAAATTTATTTTTGTAGGGCACTCACTTTCCACACCGAAAGAGTTGATAGCTCCATTTATATATGTTATATAATATGATACACCGTACGGCAGACAAAAGCAACCAACGGAAAATCATTCTTCACGCAGCGATTACGTTTTTCCTCCTAAAACGTCGTACACTCACACGTGTCAACACATCCTTTATTCAACTCTTGTATATATACCCCTCTCCTAACACTCACCTCTCACTTTCTTCACCATCCATCACATTCACCAAACCCTAAACGTACACCTTCCAACATAAAAAACATTCTTCAACTTTCCTTATATCCTGCTTTATTTATTACTCGTATAATTTCGTTACCTACATTGTACGTGATTAATATCATAGTTGAATGCGAAAATAGTCCAATACATAAAACTATTCTAACAAATTAACCAAATTTGGTGATTGAAAAACATCATGCATTCCGATCAAACAAACTTTCATCAGGCCAATACCAGCGACAACGGCTGCGAATCGAACCGAACGAGTACTGATGAGGATTCACCCATGATGATGTCACCATGGAACCAACCATCACCATGGTCCACCACCATGACGGATCAGGACGGCCTCATCGGCTCGCTGGTTCGCGAGGAAGGACACATTTACTCGCTAGCCGCAGCCGGAGGCCTCCTGTACACCGGCTCCGACAGCAAGAACATACACGTATGGAAGAACATGAAGCTGTTGACAACCTTCAAGTCCACCAGTGGCCTCGTGAAGGCGATTATCATCTCCGGTGACAAGATCTTCTCCGGCCATCAAGACGGTAAAGTACGTGTTTGGAAATCGAACACCAAAGACCACAAAGCTCACAAACGCATTGGCACTTTTCCCACGTTCTTCGACGTCCTTAAGAGCTCCATGAAGTCAAAGAATTACATTGAGGTAAGAAGTGTAATTTACAATCATAAATTCATAAATATGTTAACATTTGATCATTAACGTGTATACATGTACTGTAACTTATGAAGGTGAAGCGCAATCGAACGGCGTTATGGATCAACCACTGTGACGCAATATCAAGCCTAAGTATCAACGAACAAGAAGGTCTGTTATACTCAGGTTCATGGGACAGAACATTTAAGGTATGGAAGATTTCGACATCAAAATGTCTAGAGTCGGTGAAGGCGCACGACGACGCCGTGAACTCCGTCGTGACGACGGTCGACGGACTGGTGTTCACGGGATCAGCGGAGGGATCGGTGAAGGTATGGAGGCGTGAGGGACGAGGGAAGAACATGAAGCACAGGTACGTAAAAACGCTGTTGGATCAAGAACACGCAGTGACGGCGTTAGTGGTGACGGACGGGGGTGCGGTGGTGTACTGCGGGTCGTCGGAGGGGGTGGTGAATTATTGGGATGGAGCGAAGGGGTTGTCGCACAGTGGTGTGTTGAAGGGGCATAAGCTGGCGGTTTTGTGCGTTACGGTTGGGGGTAACAATTTGGTGTTGAGTGGTTCGGCTGATAAGACGATATGTGTGTGGCGGAGGGATGGGTGCGTCCATACGTGTTTGTCCGTATTAACGGGGCATATGGGGCCGGTGAAGTGTGTGGCGGTGGAGGAGGCGGAGGACGGTGGCGACGGTGGGAGGTGGGTGGTGTATAGCGGTAGTTTGGATAGGTCCGTGAAGGTGTGGAGGTTGTCGGAGGGGTCGCCGGAGATGGTGCATACGACGGTGGTGCGACACCGGAATGGGTTTTAGCCTTTTAGCCTTTTAGCCTTTTAGCCTTTAGGGGTTGATGAAATATATGAATGATGGTGACGGGCGTTTGTAGTTTTGGTTTGTGGGGCCTTGTGGTGAAGGGTTGCTTCTACGTTGGTTTTTACTTTTTATTATATTGAGTGGACGGTGGAGATTGGTGTTCAAAAGTGGGACCCGGTGTGGATTAATAATATATTAATATGTAACTATGTAAGGGTAGGGGCGAATTGCAGATGGTAAAACCGTAAAAGTAGAGGAAAGATGGCATTTATGTCGAAGTTATTAGATTTAAATAATCAATATCACTTCTAGTTTTATACTTATATGTTTAGAGATTGGTTGCTTGATGTCATTTTCATCATTTATACAGTACAAATACATTTTCTATGTTGTTGCATCTATACTTTGTAGTTGACCTGATTGATCAACGTATATGTATCGATCAAGTATAGAAAAAAATGTGTTTTAATTATCTTAAACTGGTAGGGTAAGTAGGATGTTTAATTCTCAAAAAGTAAATGGATGTGTTTGAGTTAGGTTGATTCATAATTGCAAACATAATAAAAAAGAATATTTTAATTCATTTTATTAAAGACTTCACAAAATGACTGATTAACAAATACAATTAAGTAAAACCTATCACCACCAAGGTTTGGAAATGGAAAGAAATATGTATAACCGAATTCATCACTTTTCTACAACTATATAAACATGCCTAACTTAATACCTACAATTATGTGTAAGTGCATGACAAAGTAATCTGATTTGGATAATTAACGACGATTAAACAAAGGGTGAATTAGTCTTCAAAATCATGAAATAAGTATACAAGCATGAACTCAATGTGCCATGATGAATCCAAAGTTGAAAATTACTTTATGTAATTCAGCTCTGGTATCTAATATATTTTTCAAAACTCAAAATCTCCCTCTAAAATTTGTTGGGAAAGACTACAAATCACTTAAAACCATTGACCGGCGTTTCAAACGCGAGGTGGCGCTTGTAAACGCCAGGTGCGCACTCCTTAGTTGCTTCTCCTATGTTGGTTATAGTGGTTCTACATAGTTGGGCACAAGTAGAAAGTTAGGATAGGGGAGAGATCAATAATGGGCGGTCATTAGACTAGGTGAGGTTGAGACAGGTCGGGTAACAAGGTTGGACTGCAGCATCTGGCTAACGTTAGACCGAGTGTGGCAATGTGTTAAACTAGTAATATCTTGTCATATTTGAAGACTTTCATAGTTTCTTAACATTTAATTTATATACGATACTTAAAAAACATAAAAATGACAAATTGGTAACATTTTTCAAGTAGTTAATTTATAAATAATTTAAGATCTCTTATAAACTTTCACTTCAACTGATAGAATATTTCATTCTGGATGAGCAAATGGTATCAAATACCAAAACCAAATCGGTATAGGTACCGGTACCGAATTATTTTCAGTACCAATTCAGTACTCAATTTTTGATGTTTTTGAGATCAGTACTCTCGGTTTGGTACGGTAGTACCAAGCTCATCCCTAGTCATGTATATTTTAAACACAATACATAAGAGTATCTTCATTGTTAAGGTTCGTACATCGCTAAACTTTATGTCAGATACTATGAGGAGAGAGAGGTGGATGAGAGGAAGAATATACTGAGGTATAAGTGAATAAAAAGGAATGAGATAATTACACAAGTATTAGTGACCACTTTTATATCGATAAAAATGCTATAATAGAAGGTTATGTCAAAAGATACTTACATCTATATTCCAACTTCATATACCATCCATTATACATTATACATTTATACGAAGTCATTTTCGAGCATGTACAAGCCCTTATACAAGTTTAAAATGTCACGTGTGGCGTCTATAATCCCTTATATTAGCATATACATGTTTTATTAAAAAGATAAAATCAATTAAATATTTGAGCAGTCCACTAGATGACTAGAATATACGCCCACTATTTTTTCATTATCTCTATCTTTTTCTATACCTACATATATATACGTAGATAGAGATAAAAAGACGTAAATGTACTAATAACAAATTTAAGTGTTTTTCTAACCCAATTCTATATATATCCGAAGCTTTGTACCAATGTCTCTTCAAATTTTTGTTCACTAAATTTACTCCTGTCGTTCAAAAATTACAAAGCCCCCCTATAAGCTAGATCTAAGAAACCTAAGAAAAAAAAAAAGAAAAGGTAACGTGCAAATTTAAATATGATTTGGTAATAATCTAATTCGATTCTTTATTTTGAATGTTTATTTCGGCTGCACATGTAACTATGTAAGGTATGATATAATATTTAAAGAAAAGTGAGAATAATCAATTAATAATTTAAGGTATGAAATTTTCACAAGTATGAACATGTATGATATAAGATGAAACTTATTTTGATTAACTGAAAATAAATATTCATTGACCTAAATCATTACCTATAAACATTTTATTTTTATTTTTATTTTTCTTTCTCCTTGAATAATAGAGTAATCTAATAATCTATAATTTTGTGTTTCTATATTTAAATTTCCTTGGGGGATAAAATTTTGTAAAGTTAAGATAATAAGAAATGTATTTGAAATTTGAAGATCCACACAAGTATTTATAACAAACTAAAGGATATACTTAATACTCAACGGGTAATTAAGCTTAAGCAATAAATACACGACTGGTGTGGGACGCAATTACAATCGAAAAGAAACTAAGATTAGTAATACCCATCCAGCCATCAAAAAACCATCCTTAAAAGGTTAATAAATCATTATTCAATAGAAAAAGCAGGGCATCTAAGTCCTCTTAATAACATCATATAAAACCAGATATTCTCTGAAAAGAAATTTACATTCCATAGATAGTTTATGTTACACACCCTTTTCTTTTTGTATATACTTTAGAAAGTTTATGTTATATATATAACTTTTGTTTACTTCTAAACAACTCGTCAAGTTTTTTATTTTAAAAATGAATAAAAAATGTCTGAAACTCAGAGCAGCCATTTTTCTTAAGTGATATTATCTTGGTGTGTAGGAGTGCAACTTTGAACATCAAACCTGCTACTGTTCTTCCTTTTTCCTTGTTTTTGTGGCACCAGCTGCCTGAAGATCGATTGTACACTTTTTTATAGAACTTTTAAGATTAAATCCTCATTTCATAACTAAAATATATTGAGTGAAACGAGTCGAACCATTTAGTAGGACAGTCTGCGAGAATGGGCCGTCCTCCTGATTTGTGCATCGACTATTGTAGTTCTCATGTGGCCGCTTCTGCTACCACTGGAATGCAGGTCCAAACCCAAGTAATTCCTTGTTTCACCTTCCAAGACTTTAAGAACCTAACAACATTAACAACGCATATGATATCAAAAGTTCAAACATAATAAATTTAACAAATTAATAGTAATAATATTCACGATAAAAGACCTTTGACATGGGTGGTCTGGATTCTGGATCTTTTTGAAGACATAAGGAGGCAGCATGACCAATAGCATGCAAATCAGGAGGAAAATTATATGGTTGATACGAGCCTAAGCGTGGGTCCAGCAGATTATGCTTATAAGCAAGAACATGTACAGGTTCCATTTCTTTTGATTTGTAAATATCATGCCAGAAATTTCGTGTTTTGTAAGATTGTAAGTCACTTGTTCTTCGACCAGTGATTAGCTCTAACAGTACTAATCCAAAAGCATATATGTCGACTTTCTCTGTTATTATTCCTCCATTGAAGTATTCTGGTGCAAGATATCTAAAATATAGATGTGAAATCATGTGAAAAAAGAATGATTATGATTTGTTTTCATGGCTGTAGAGAATTGGGTATACCCTGAAGTTCCTATGACGCGTTCCTCATCACGTGTATCATGTTCACTGTGTAAGCTAACAAGCCCAAAGTCAGCAACCTGGATGAACAAAAATGCATTTAGTGATTTGTTTTTAGTTAACGTGTGTTTGCATTAATGAGTGTTATGTTACCAAAGGCTCGTAATCATGAGTTAGCAGGATGTTTTTAGGCCGCATGTCTCTATGAACTATACACCCCACCCTGCAATCTTCATGAAGATACCTTAATCCTGTTGCTGTTCCAATTGCTATTTTCAAACGTGATGGCCAGTCTAGATATGTTTTTTTGTTAACTATCATTTGAAAGTCATTGTGTCAGTTACATTTAAAATGTATATATATCGAATAATTAAAACAGGATATCATATACCGTGTAAATGAATGTCCAACGAGCCATTACAAACATACTCATAAACCAACAATCTTTGATCTCCCTCGATGCAAAAGCCAACTAATAAGACGACATTTTTATGTTGTGCACAACTTAGTACTTTTACCTCTTTGCAGAAATCAACATCTCCATGGGACCCGGAAAATTTTAACTGTTTAATTGCAACCACTAGACCATCTTTTAGGACACCTTTGTAAACAACCCATAAACTTCCTTCTGCCACAAAGCTTAGATCAGAAAAACCATCAGTGGCTTCTAAAATCTCACTGTAAGAAAACCGTCTCAATGGTTTTACCAGTGCAGGTGCTTGGTATTGACAAAGAGAACACAATGGTGGTGGTAGTGACAATCTTCTACCCAAAGAGACTGCTTCTCTAATTCCAGAGTTATAAATCTTGTCTTTTTGATATGAAAATTGGGAATTGTGATCAATCTTGGAATGATCATTTACAATGTTGTTTTGAGGATCTGTAGAAGATGAATTCGGTATGAGTGAGAGAGCTATGATTTTTTCTCCACAAGAGTCCACTGCAGTATGTGGTTTGTCATAGTTGTCAGGTTTACAGAATTGTGATGCTTTTCCTTTTATAAGGTTTTCAAAAAGTGGGTTTTGTTTGTAAACAAGGAATACAGAAGGTGTGACAGAGTTTGATAAAAGATTTCTACTAGAAGTTTGTGGACTAAATACAGATGTTTCTTCAGGACTGCTGACTGGAGTTGAATGATTCACACCATGACCTAAAAGTTTTTCAGGATCTGTAGTTGGTGAGGAAACTGCTGAAAAGAAGGGGGTTTGGAGCTCGTCGGGTCGACCCAGATTGAGCTTAAGGACTTTGGGTTCTGAACCTTTCATTACTACGATGTTGCAATGCAGTTCCTCCATGCAGTGTTTAAGTTCTTGTTTCAACTTCCTGATTCAAACAACAGCAAACACATTTGATTCCCAAAAGTGAAATTTGGACTCTAATTTGGGACTGAATGGAGAGAAACATAATGAGATAATAGTTTTACTTCTATTTACTTATCCAATATGACCCAGTTGGCCGTGTTATACTTCGCGTGAGCCGCCACAGCACCGCCATGCCTACCTGACATCACCTTGATTTGCACCATAACCTACAGTTAAAAACAGAGAACACCTTGAACTTAAACTCATCATTCAACCACTGAACATAGGTTTACCATTTAAATTCATCACTTAACCACTGAATATAGGTTTAATATTTAAACTCATCACTTAACCATTGAATATATGTATCAAATGGATATTCTAATCCATCAAATTTATATAAACTCTAGCTGAATCACAGTTTATCCCAAAAGCCTGTTCAATTGCAAATCATTCCAACAAAAAGCAATTCTGTGTGTGTGTGTGTGTTCTGTGTGATTGTCTTAAATTAACTTTTGCGCATTTATTGAACCGAGTAAATACAAATTTCATGATCCCCAAATCCAGCCAATTTCCGAGCTAAAACCTCGAAATGACAGATTTTAGATCTAATAGCAGAGTATGTAAAACTACAAATATTCATGATTCGTTACCTCGATTTGATTTTGAAATTGGAGAACCATCCGTGAACACGATTCCGAGATCTGACATATCCGATCCGGTTGATTAGCACAATCATCACTTTTACGGCAATCGCCATTCAACCTCCGCCAGCTCCACCATTTCTCACCTGCAAAAACGTCACCAAATCACCACCGCCTTAAACAAAAATCGTCACATCACGTCAACGATGACAAAATCAAATCAAATAAAACAGTAACTGATCCACAAAACAATCAAGAATTACTTGATTTGGAGCTAGAAAAAACTGCAAGCAACATAACACAATCACCGGGATGAACGACGTGAGTAAGAGCCCAAGCCAAAGCTTCCTTCGATACAACCTTCTCCTCCGCCTGCACGGCGACGATCACATTCTCCGGTAAGCTCCGGCGAACTTTCTGTTCAGTTTTTGGCGGGAACATCGAAGAATTTTCGCCGGAAAATCAAATTGAAGAAACACTGGTGACAAATTGGGTGTAGAAGAAGGTTGTCTTTAAGTGGGTTGTTTATTACTCGATAGTACAGTTGCAAGAATCGTTTTCTTTCAACTGTAAGGGCATATGTGTAATTAAGAATTTGTGTGCTATTGTTTGCTTTTGATTTAATTAATTAATTCGGAATTTAATATATGTTTGTGATTTTTGTCTTCTATCTTTATGCTATAGTGTGTACAAAAGAAATAATGAGCTTGTCATACTTTAATTGGTGTATTAAGTAATACTTAAATTCCATGATTGTTTAAATTAGTTCTTTCAAATTATTGTTTATATTTTTAATGCTTTTAGAAGTAGTTAGATAAGGATTATAAAAGAAACATTATTAAGTAAAAAGTTTAAAACTTTAGATTAAATCTTAAAAAAAACCATAAAAAAGTCAAAAAGTATAACAATGTTTCTTATATCATCCGGTATAAAAATTTTATAACTCTAAAAAGTTTAGAGCGACTTAAATTTTGAATGTCAATTTCATGATAAATTTGCCCTAAAATTCAAGTTAAAAATGAAAATCAAATCAAATATGTATTAAATTTAGTGAATCTTAGCTTTGATTAATCTTACCTTCACTCATAAACATATCTTGCATCTCGCATTTGACTGTTGATTTTTTCATCTTCATGATCCTGTTGCTTGTAGCTTGTCTAGGAATTTATGTTAGTCACGGACTCAGAAATGATTTAGGTGGTTAAATCATTTGTACTTTTGGTAATATTGACATGTTTGATGATGCAACTTTAATTAATTTAATTAAAGAAATGTCATGATAGAAAAGTATTAAATAATTGAAAGTACCTTAATTATAACACTACTAACATGTATATCATATTTCAATTCCTTTTCTTTAATTAAACCAACCCTAGCTCCCAAGGCAAGTAGATGATATAATGTATCGTGGGGCATGTTATTGTCACGACAGGTAAGTCTCTGCATGTGATCACATTTAGAGGTACTATAATGGTAGTTATTGTCAACATTCTTGTGGTGGCACGCATATCTTTTTGCCAAACCTTGACTACAATTAATTTTTTTATTTAATAATATTAATTTACTTTCTTTCATGATTTAAATTATAAAAGTGTGCTATACAAATGGACCAAAAGAATTAAAAAAATGTGATGTTCCTATATTACATCGGCATATGACCATCTTGTATATAAATATTCAAAACGTAGTAATCTTTGTAGAGTTTTATATTGTCTTACTATTTTTAATTATTTACACATTTAGAGCATTCAAAGTATGAGTGTATGTCTTATATTTTGAGTGATGCTATTAGTGGTTGTGAGTGAAGAATAAGAAATATTTATGGGGATTCTATCGTAATTTCTCATATTTGAGAAAACACGATACAACTCCATAATTTTTTTAATATTTTTATATAATTGATTGTGAGTGTAGAAGAGAAAAAAGATAATAATAAAGATATTAAAAATTATTATTTAATTAAAAAGATAGTAAAAATTAATGTTTTTAGTATGAATATAAAGAAATTAGTGTGAATGCTCTCTGTGTATTATTATATAGATATAGTTGTTATGATATTACATGATATTTAGATATTATATTGATTTTCAGTTATATCATAAATTACATGATTAAAATGTATTTGGTGTAAGACCACAATATTTAAAGACTATTTTTTAGAATGTGTGATACTTATTGATTAAAAGTTATTTTATTAGAAATCAACAATAATTAAAATACCACAATATAAAAATAATAATTTTAGAAGTGTCATGCATCTTGATTGAACGTTATATAATAATTTTAGAAGATTTGCGTTGCATATGCGTTGGTTCTGTGTGGGCCGTCGCAAGGAGCTAAATTATTGCGTGTTTTTTTTTTCAAAAACAATGTGTATGTTGTTAATCCACACTGAAAGAAGTAGATGTTTGAAAACTAATTTTAAAAATATATTCAAAATTGCCGTCGCTTGAATATTGTTTTTCGAATTATAATCTTTCATGCTATTCATCTCTGATGCAACGTTAAAAATAAATAATACAAGAAAACAACGAGTCGTCCATGTAAGTTATACGAACTGATGATTTTTGTCTTATACCTAAGTAAAATTACAAACAGCACTCTTACTTTCAAAAGTTTGTTAGAGTCTCTAAAAGAGATTTTATAAAAATTGAATTTTTTTATCATATATCTATATGTTTGAAAATACCACTGTACGCTTGTACTGTTTAGTAATACACTAATACTTATGGTCCCCGAATTCGTTGATCTAATTAAAGGAGTGACAAACCCTTAAACATGTTCCGCTTTACCTTTTTGAAGACTTAATATGAATTGAAAATTGGAGATATTTCCGTGAACAAAAATATTTTTTTAGTAACACGTGAGAATATGATGAAGCATATTTTTGTATGTGATTTTTAAAAGACATGATTAATCATATTAGTTAGAGTTGGTTTTGGTGAAAAAAAGCCTTTCAAGTATATTAATTATTTATTCTATTTGTTGAAAATTAAACAAAGTTAAATCTTAGAAATAGTGGCCCTTTAAATATGAGGGCATGAGGTTTTAACGTTTCGCTTTTAGTGTTCAGCTTTCACTATCCTCAAATCATTTGTGTTACCAACGTGTAATATACTTAACAAGATTGATACCAACTTGAGTAATATGTTAGACAATAATGGTTTCTTTATATAATTTACTGAATTTTTAGTCATTTTTAATTACGTGGTCTTAAAATTAATAAAATTTATTGCGTAAAGGAATTTAACCTTTACATTACCAGACTTTTTAACACTTAACAC
>BJCM01166013.1:0-13803 GCA_018326385.1 Flaveria bidentis | reverse complement strand
TCAAAGTCCCTCCTAATCAGTTGAAGAAACTAGACATTAGAAGCATTCCAATGGTGCACGGTGCACCTGGGAGTTGAGCCCGGATCAAAAGCATATCGAATGTACGATGTGGATAGAAGAAAGCTTGTTATAAGTCGTGATGTCAAGTTTGAAGAAGGACGAAAATGGGACTAGAAAAATTATCTAGCAGAAGTTAGAGATGGCAGCTCCGAATGGACTGATTTTTCAGTTGAATTGGGCCCTGTAAATGGGCTCAATGACCTCAATGACCTGAGCAGTCAATCTGTAGAAAGGTAGCAGAAAGCTGCCAGCCCAGGGATTTCTTCCAGCCCACTAAGCTCGACGAATGGGCCTAACAGCCCAGTTGAATCCGGACCAGAAAGCCCATCATTCATGAGCAAATCTGCACACTCAGAGAACCTTTCTTTTGATTCTGGAAGCCCAATTGAAGGTGTTGCGAGTCGAGGACCTGTTCTGCCATAATTACCGACTGATATCACTGGTCCATCAGACCCATCAGTTGCCGAACAGGACGTGTTTGATGACTCGCCAGTTAAAGGGCTAAAACCACTGTGTGAAATTTACAGTAAAGCCTCTCACAAAACTGTCAACTACAATGACCTTCTTCTCATGGAAGATGAACCAAATACATACAAGGAAGCAGCAATAAAACAAGAATGGAAGGAAGCTATGGACATTGAAATGGCATCGATTGAAAAGAACAATACCTGGAAGTTAATAGACCTTCGACCTGGTCATCGGTCGATAGGACTGAAGTGGTTGTATAAAGTAAAAAAGGATGCTAGTGGGAAGATCACAAAGTATAAGGCAAGGCTCGTAGCAAAGGGCTACATACAATAACCGGGGGTGGACTTTGACGAAGTTTTTGCCCCAGTAGCAAGGCTTGAGACTGTTCGGTTGATCTTGGCAATAACAGCTCAACAAGGGTGGCAAGTTCATCATCTAGATGTGAAGTCGGCTTTCCTTCACCGGGAACTTAAAGAAGAAGTGTACGTCTCCCAACCAGAGGGGTTGATAAAAAAGGGAAGTGAGCATAAAGTTTATAAACTGTCAAAGGCGCTCTATGGTCTTCGACAGGCTCCAAGAGCTTGGAACACGCGACTTGATGGTGTTCTAAAACAGTTTGGGCTCCAAAGATGCAAGCATGAGCAAGTTGTATACACAAGGAACAGAGATTCCTTGATTGTGGGGGTGTATGTTGACGACTTAATCGTCACCGGAGGAAACAATGAAGGCATAGTTGAGTTTAAAAAACAAATGGAAGCCATGTTCGAGATGAGTGATCTCGGTCTACTATCTTACTACCTCGGCATCGAGGTTATTCAAAACAATGAAGGAATCTCACTAAAACAAGTAGGTTACGCTAAGAAAATACTCTAATAGGCTGGTTTGTGGGATTGTAACCCAACCAAATTCCCAATGGAACCTGGTTTGAAGTTGTCCAAACATGAAGAAGGAGACCCAATTGATGCAACGCAGTACCGACAAGCAATTGGGTGTCTATGGTACCTAACTCACACTCGACCAAACTTATCTTACTCAGTTGGATATGCTAGCAGGTTTATGCAGGCACCAAAATCAGCCCATCTCCAGGCTGTTAAACAGATTCTTCGTTATGTAAAAGGAACTACTGATCTAGGCATAAGTTATCGAAGGAACGAAAGCAAAATTCTGCATGGCTTCAGCGATAGCAGCCATGCTGTGGGTGTTGACGATAGGAGAGGAACAACAGGCCTGGTGTTTTACTTTAATGATGGACCAGTGGCATGGAACTCACAAAAACAAGGTACGGTAGCTTTGAGTTCGTGTGAAGCTGAATTTATGGCAGCCACATCAGCAGCATGTCAAGCCTTGTGGATGAGAAGCCTGATAGCTTAATTAACTGGTCAGAAGGAAGAAAAGGTGACTATTTTTGTGGATAACATGTCGGCCATTGCTCTTATGAAAAATCCAGTTTTTCACGGGAGAAGCAAGCATATCAACATACACTACCACTTCATTAGAGAGTGTGTTGAAAGGGGTCAAATTAAGGTCGAGCATGTCAACGAGAACCAACAGAAGGCAGATATACTTACCAAGGCGTTGCCACGAATCAAATTTGAAGAAATGAGAAAGCTTATGGGTATGACGGTCATAAAGTAAAAGTGTTACCGAAATGAAGACCGGAATTAAAGGGGTGACTATTATTTAATTCCGGATTATATAAATTATGGCTGGAAGATCTTTTAATTTTGGAATGATGCGTTTTTCATTTTAGAAAGAGTTTTTTTTTTTTTTTTTATTTACTACAGCTGTGTTTTTGCTGTAATTAGGCTGTGTTTAGCCTTTAAATAAGCTAGAGATTTCCGGTGTTTAGCATTCAGAAAATTCTGCTTTGTTTTCATTTCCTATTTTCAAAGAATAATAAGAAGCGGGCCGACACAGTAGCTTTGGTGCTGCACTTTGCATTTTGATCTGATTGCTATGTCTAACACTTGCAAGGTACTGATTGTAACATTCTAAAGAATAAAGATCACAGACATGTTGCACTCCTATTAATATCCCCCATTCATAGATATGCTACAGAAATTTTATAAAAGAATAAATTTGCTAATCATGTCAATATAAAGCTAGATCCAAACCCAGTCATTTCTTCTTTCAAAATTGTTTCTAGTTCCATAAGTTTGCTTCTTTAGCATTGATTATCACCTAATACCCCAAATCAAAACAGATAATAACAACATAACTCATAATTACATAACAGATAGGTCAATTTAGAAAAAGAGTTGCAGAATAAGCTCACGAGTAGGATCTTTATCCGCCATCAACTGCTTCCAATCCAGTGACTGATCCTTCTCCAGCTTCCTCCCAACATGATGCCCATTGACATTCATCTCGGCCGTCTGTTTCATCATCAACTCCATATCAAACTCACTTCCAGCCCTACTACCTCCATCATCCACCTCCTTCCCATTCTCCTCACTCCGACACACCGGCACCGCCTCCTCAAAGCTGCAAAAGCTACTCCTCTGCCTCAGCTCCGGCGTCTCCCTAACCGAACTACTCACCGGACACACCCGCTTCTCCTCCGGCGGAACAAACGCATCCTCGTACACCACCGCCGTCACCGCCTCCACACTACGACAATTACTATTAACAAGAAAACCATTAGAGCTACTCACACACGCATCCAATTCATCCAATTCCAAATCCAAATCCAAATCCAAATCCAAATCGAAATCCTCGTGAGCCTTCTTCTTCCTCTTCCTGGAGCCCTTGTGCTTCCGCTTCCTCCGATTGGACTTAGCGGAGTCCGATCGGAGTACGAAGGCTTGATCGTCGCCGAAGAAGGAGTCGGTCCTCGAGAGGACGTCGAAGGAGAGGTTGCGGCTGCGGGATCTTAGGTCGGACATTGGTGGTGGTTTAAGGGTGTAGGATTTAGGGCCAATTGCGAGGGGTTAAGGTGATCATGGTGTTGGTGGTTGCAGTGGATAGTGCGAAATTGTAAGGGTTTGGGGGTGATCAGTGAGGGATGTTGGATACGATCTGCTGTAGGAATTTTCGTGAACGCGAAGTGTGTTTGAGAAAACGATGGGGGTGGGGGGAGAGAATATACGTGTTGGGATTTCGTTGGTTGTGAGGGCCTCTCAACTTGTTTTATTTTACGTTACGTTCACGAGTTTATTTAGCGTATGTTATGTTTGGGATTTTTTTTATTTTTGTAAACTTGAAATTACTTTTTAAATTAATTTTTCTTATAAGAAAAAAATGAGGCTTTTAAAAGTAAGGAAGGGACTATACCCCTCTACTATTATACCCATCTATTGTTTTTTTACTATCTCCTGCTTATTAATTTTTCTTGTTTTTAAAAGTTTGTATTTTTAGATTATTTTTATAATATTTTAGTAAATAAGTTAATTCAAATATTTTTTTAAAATTATTTTAAAAAGTCATAAGTTAAAATTAAAAGGTTGTATTTTAAGTCTTTTTAAGAAGAAAAGAAAAGCGGATGAAAAAAAAAGTATTTGTATTTCATAGTATTTTTTTTATTCCAAGGAAGTTAAAAAGTAAAAAGGTTAATGAATCCTTAAAAAAGAAAATTATAAGGATGTGGACCGAAAAACAAAAAAAAAAAGAGAAAAAAAAGAAAGAAATTTTTTTTTTAAGTAAAATTAGGGAACACAATGAATAAAATTATGCGGTTCTTATGATTCATATTAGTGTAAGTGGTGTTAGATTTTGTCTGACTATCAAAACATACAATGCATATAATGTTATACGGTTTTTATATGTTATTTAATTTTATTTTTCTGTATGACGGGATAAATTTATGTTATTTTAGTATTGTAATTTTTTTAATTGATCAAATTATATATTTGTTCTAGCATGTCTTACGTGAGGAATCTTATTTATTTTGGAATAAATGTTTTTTAACAGATGTATGAAATCCAAATGTTTTTCCTTTAACAAATGATGTTTTTCCTGTTTCGTTCGTAAATGTAAAACGACTCTTAAAAATAATCGTAAGTGTTTTCCTTTAAAGAAAGATGTTTCACTTTGCTCTCAAATTTGTAATGATTCTTCAAGAATGATCTTTTATGTTCTTAACGTTTTGTCAATTTAATCATTTCTTCCACAATAAATAAATAACAATAAAATCCAAAAATGTTTAGCCATGTTTGCAATTTGTAACTATTCCAGCCCTTCTTGTTGTTTAACTTTCCAACAAGGAAAGAGATGGGAAAAGATTTAAAATGATCACCTTATTAAATTGGAATTCAACGGTAAAAATTTATATAATTTCGTCCCCCAACGCCCTTTTCTTATCATGAAAACATATAGTCCAAATAAGCAATGTTGGCTACCAATTGCATTATATTGTTAAAATAGATTATTATATAATTATAGCAAAAACTTTTAGACATAATTAGCTTCACAGAAGGCCAAATATGTGAGCACCAACAATTCAACGAAAAATGTTAAGAAGGTATAAATCCTTAGAAATCTATGATGGTTGTATTTTAATTGGATCATCTTCTAAAGTTATCAATGTTTTAATAGGTGTAACACAAACACAATCATTTATAAATGTATGATTAAAATATTTTGCGATGTCAAATATGTCGTCATATGAACATGATGTAGTTTGCAAGTCATTCCACATTTCCATTAGCTAAGAAGACTACATATTTATTATTCTTTCTTGTGATCCTTTGGCTTTGCTGGTTACATATACATCCTCATTACTATCTTAAAATAAATCCTAAGCTAGACGTAGACACTCATTTTTTACATGTGTTATAAACACTTTCAACTATTTTACTACACTAATCATCATACATATATCTATTTTTAACCTGAGAAGGAAACAAAACGCCTCTCTCTCCCTCCCTCCCTCCCTTTTCAATGTATTTTCTACAATTACAATGACATGAATAATTTTAGATATTATGCATGGATGATGAATCCTATATGCCTCTCCCTCCTTTACACTAAAGTCATATCACTTTTTATTACTCTCCCATCTACATCACTTGAGCAAAAACATATAAAGTCCTCTAAGCTTCCATCCATTAGTAAATCAATAAGCATAAACTAATGAAAAATAAAATTGTATAAAAGATTAATATTTATAAAAAAATGAAAATACGTCAATTCAAATTTAAAAATACTATATTTCGAAAACATCTCGGATTTAATTAAAACATGCATTGATTTTTTTATAAAAATCATACAAAGCCGTGTATTTAGGTTGTTTGGAAAAATTAACGAGCATGTGATATTAGACAAAAAAAAGTTTAATCTTATATCAAAACAAAAATAAAATATTATCAAAATAATATATATGTGACGGAAGGAAATGAAAATCTTCATGACATAAAAAAAGAGTAAATTTCGATTTTAATACATGTGGTTTAGGCATTTTAAGCATTTAAGTTCAAAAGAGAATCTTTTGTCATATCAGGTCATGTGGTTTCGTTTTTGTAACGCTTTCAGTCCCTGACACTAACTCTGTTAGTTTTTTCTGTTAAATCTAAAGATATTTTGATTCTTTTTGCATTTAACCTTATATGACAAAATATTCTTTTTTAAACTGAAATGGAACCATATGACAAAATATTCCTTTTTGAACTAAAATAGTTAAAATACACAAACCAGGGATTAATGACAATGCCTTTGTATGTGTTTAAATGAGTTATCGATTAATGACACTCAACCATCTAAACTTCATACCTCAAATAGCAAACTGAGTATGTGTTGTCGGAAATTCGATCTCAGGACCTATGCCACATTTATATTTTATCATAACATAAATTTGCTGATGTTAGGCGAGTGAAATGTTAACACGCGAGTGATTCTTTACACGCAACATGATTTTTAACTTGACTTATGGTAATAAAGTCCGACACATGAACAAAAGTATCGTGCGACTATATGTATAACAATGTCGTGAAAGATAAATACATAATCCATGGTTTTGAGACCAATATTGCAAGATTTCTTTATTTGTTACATTTTGCAAGTTCAAAACATTGACAAGTAGATAGTCAAAGACTATCCAAAATAGAACTGATGAATAAATTAGAACAGCAGATAAACAAACATAAGAAAGAATGAACAAACCAATGCCATAAAACAGCAATAACAAGTTGTTATTAACAACTCATCGTCCATCCTGCGAAGTAAACGAGTCAGCAAACCCGGAGGGTCGAGTGGGTATGCTGGTTTGTGTATTATCATTGCTTCCAATAACCGACGAGTTGTCGTAGCCGCTCATGCCCTCCAATGCTTGCCACTTCTTGACTGCTTGGGGTAAAGTCATGTCAAGATCAATTCCGTATATGTCATCAGGGTCGGGTTCAGACGGCTTCCAGACCTCGGCTAGGGACGAGAGAACATTGACTGCATGGCTCATGTCAGGTCTCTGGTGTGGTTCAGAGGCACAGCAGTGGCCCGCTAGTTCTGCCACTGTACTCACACTGGCTAGAGCTTCTTCATCGAGGTCAAGGGCCGGGTCAATGGCCTTCCGGAAGGTGGCTTTATTCATGTGCATTCGTCGGAACCATTGCACCAAGTGGACACTATCGTCTTGTTGTGTTTCGTCTAGTGCTCTTCGGCCTGTTATGAGTTCCATTAGGATGACGCCGAAACTGAACACGTCGATTTTGGTTGTTACTCGGCCCATCGCTAGTAGAGTCATGTGTAAAATCATCAATCAGTTTTCACTTTTAACTATTGAGTATCATATAATCAAAACAATTAAATGCCACAATCTAAAAATAATAATAAGAAAGAACCCGATGAATACCTGCATATTCAGGTGCAAGATACCCGAAAGTGCCTGCTAATCTTGTCACGAGTGAAGTTTTCCCATCTGGCGCGAGTCGAACAAGTCCAAAGTCTGCAACTTTGGCGCGCATATCATCTCCAAGTAGGATATTGGAGGGTTTAAGATCTCTATGAATAAAACTTTGTTGAGCTAAACCATGTAGATACTCGACGCCTCTAGCAACATCTAAAGCGATAATCAATCTTTTTGTCCATTCAAGCGGTTTCAAATCTTCGTCATGCCAATCAAATAAAAACCGACTAAGCGTCCCTTGCGGCATATACTCATAAACAAGAAGCCTCTCGTTTCCATCCAAACAATACCCCAGAAGTGCCACCAAATGCCTGTGTCTAACCTTGGTTAGAACCGCGATCTCAGATTTAAACTCCTCGAGACCCTTGTCACTCATCACTCCCGATTCCATTCTCTTAACCGCAATTTTGGTTCCATCATGTAGTTCCCCTTTATAAACTGTCCCGAACCCTCCTTTTCCGAGAATGTTATCTTTGCTAAAATTGTTGGTGACGTTTTTCAGTACTTGGATCGAAATTACCATATTGCCTGCTTCAACAACATGGATGTCTTTAGTCCCACTACTTGTTTGACTAAAGGTTTCACTCACTCCACCATTTGTATTTGAACCTGTAATTGTAACCTTAACAGCATCACCATCTGAAGTCGAATGGCGGGGATGAATCACCATTGTGTTTTGATAAGGCTTACCACTAGCGCGCTTCTGTTTACCTTTGTATACACAAACACCTACTAAACCAATGAAAAACACCATACAAACACCGCCAACCGATCCCACCACCACCCTGGTATTCGAACTCTTCCCACCACCACCACCACCATTAGATCCATTAGATCTAGTTTGACCGCTAGGTGGACCACCAGATGGTGAAATCGGGGTCACGCTAGGACCATCTTTCCCGATATCAAGATTCCCTTCAGTATTCACCTTCACAATTTCCTTAAACTTAGGAACTTGGCCATAAAGGTGATTGTTAGAGACATCAATCTCAATCAAATTAGGCAAATCTTTAAGCACTTCAGGTATCGTTCCCGAAAGATTATTACTTGCAAGAATCAGCCTTTGTAGGGATGTAATGGACGAAAGATCAGGCGAAATACTCCCAGTGAGACCCATTTTCCGAAGATTAATAACAGTAATATTCCCTCCAGTTGAACATGTAATCCCTAACCATGACTTACAAGGATCATTACCCTTCCAATTATCAGCAAAAACCTGCGGATAACCCACAGATTTCACGATTGAAAGCAAAGTGTTAACGCGATCATCACACGCAACACCAGGATCCGGTAAACAAAAACTATTAATCCCACTTAAATCAACAGCCACAGACTTATCAAAACTTGGAGTTGATCCCTGTAACAGATTGTTAGTCAAGTTAACAACTTTTAAAAATTTTAACCCTATTAAAGATACCGGAACAGGACCTGTTAAACTATTATCTCTTAAACTCAAATTCTGCAACTCATTCAGACCTGAAAGATCCGGTAATGGGCCCGAAAAAAGGTTCCCATGAAGCCAAACTTCTGTCAGTTGTGTCATGTTTTGAAGAACATCAAGGGTTCCATTCAACTTTGACCCACTGTTCTGTCCATTTAACCAAAGACTCTGAATCGACGAACCCGAAAACGATTCGGGCAATCCACCTTCAAGATAATTAAACGATAAATGCAAAGTTGTGAGCCCTGGAAACGCATCACCACCGAAGAAATCAGGG
This sequence comes from Flaveria bidentis, assembly GCA_018326385.1. Classification (NCBI taxonomy): domain Eukaryota; kingdom Viridiplantae; phylum Streptophyta; class Magnoliopsida; order Asterales; family Asteraceae; genus Flaveria; species Flaveria bidentis. The sequence goes on along the minus strand of BJCM01166013.1, from coordinate 4,722 downwards.
ATCTTTCCGGTGATGTTTGCAGATGTCGCTGAGAAAACTTGCAATGTGGATGCTGATTTCAAACCCTCAGGTATAACCCATGAAGCAAAATCATTGTAATCAAGATACACATGCTGTAAAGAAGACATACCATCAAAGAAATCCGAAGGTATAAAAGAGAAATTGTTGCGATTGAGCAGAAGATTCTGAAGCTGAGTTAACCCGGCGAGACTCGGCAATGAACCAGTGAGTTGATTGTTCTGAAATTCAAGAACTTGAAGCTCAGTGAGATTATTGAGCGTTGGAGGAAGAGAGCCTCTGAGTTTCTGGTTACCCAATTGGATCCGGGTGACCCGGTTGTCTTTCGAACATTGAACCTGCTCCCATTTACACGGATCCGGGTCGGACCAATCGAGTGTTTCGGGTGGGGTAAGATTGTCTTTAAGAGCTAGCATTACAGCAGCATCATCAGAACTCGACTGACATTGAACGTAAACGACTGTAACAGAGAGAAAACAGACGATGAACAGGTGAAATGGAGCATGAATTCGGAAACCCAGAAAGGGTTTCGTCATTTTTGGAGCATAAAATGGTGAATCAGAAGATGGGTTCCTGTGAACTGTTAGGGTTTTGATGGAGTGATTGGGGGAAAAAGATACAATTATGGAAGAGATTGAAGGAGGTGATGAAGGAAAGAGAGTTTATGGAAGAGATTGAAGTTGAAGAATAATAATAATAAAGAATTTCAAGAATATTGTGGAGCCAGCATGATCGAGTTGTCGGAGATATGTGTGTACATGTATAATGTAATAATGTATGTCGCTTCATCTATACTAAACCAAGTGACAAAAGGAGTCCTTCATGTTACAGAAAAGTGATATTCAATCTATGATAGTGTTTGTTTAATAAATAACAAGGCTTTTTACCAGCCTCACCGCCACGCATTGCCGCGTGATCGTAGGGGTGTTCATCGGATCTGATAACGGATTATTTGGATTTGAAAATTTCAGTATCCAATCCGAAATCCGATCTGATCCGAATAAGGATTTTCCTATCTGATCCGAATCTATCTGAATTCAATTCGGATCGGATTCGGATATATCCGAATAATCCGAATTTATCCAAACAATCCAAATAATATTTTTTTCTATTTTTTGTTTCATTTTTTACTAGTTTTTATTCTTAACATTTTATAAGTTGAAAATCACAATAAAAGATATAAAACTAAAAAATAAAATTTGATTTGTACGCAATATTAAAATCAAAATATAATAGGTAATTGTATAGAAACCGAAATTAGAATCTCTAGTTTAGGAAACGGTCGATTATTGCATAATTATTTGGGATTATGACTAGAATGTATAAATATTTTTGTGTATTAAGTTGAAAACATAATAGATAGTTGAGTAATGAGTATTAGGCTAGAAATATAGTTGAGGTTTTATTTGGATTAATCAGATATCCGAATAATCCGAATAAAAAAATTATGATATCCGAAATCTGATCCGAAATCCGAATAAGGAAATTCGGATTTGGATGAGATCCGATCCAAATATCCGAATAAGGATTCAAATCGATTTATTCGGATTCGGATACAGATCGGATTTTGAATATTTTCGGATATCGGATTTTTTGAACACCCCTATGTCATCGTACGTGGGGTGATAACATATAAATTACAATATAGCCGAATCATTTCCAAATTAAATGTACGTCAATACGTAGTAGAGTGACTCGAATATTTCCCGTTGAATGAAAACATATTATATTTAATCCAACTTTTTTTCAAACAAAAATTATGTCGAAATATAGACTTACAATCACTTCGACTTGTTTCTGAATTACATGTATGTCGAAACGTAGAGTAAATAAAAATGTATTATATCTGATCCAACGTGTTTCAAAACAAAACTTACGTTGACACGTAGACCGAACCTAAGCGTACATAAAAATAAACACGAAAACATTTTATATTTGACCCGACTGATTTTTAACAAAACTATGTCAAAACATAGACGTATGTCGGAATGTAAACAATGTAAAAGCGTATAAAAGTTAAGCATGTAAACATTTTATATTTGAGCTATCATTTATGATTACAACATAGACGGACTCAAACTTATATTGTACATAGTAAACCTGGAACTTTGAAACTTGAGGGGGTCAAAGTGACATTTTATAAATACTTTAAAGAAGTTGGGGGCGGTGTGAGACGTATGCCTAAACATAGACAGTGTAAAAACATATATAAAGTTAAGCACATAAACATGTTTTATTTGAACCGTCAATTTTGATTACGTCCGAGCCTAGTCGGACTCAAATTTATATTGTACAGGGGTAGATCTTCAACCTGTGCTGTGGTTGATGCCTCAAAAGAGCTAGAATTCCATACTCGATTTGCCGGTTCTTCGTCCCCACCAAGAATTTGATCGCCGGGTCGTGCTAATTCCATACGAATCAGTACTGAGAAGCCAATTTGATGAGAATGAGGGAAGAAGTCCTTAGCTATTCCTTTGGCCTATAATAAGAAAGGTCCATCAAGACTCAGAAATTACTTGGAAAGCGAGATAGGGCCTAACTGGGAGGCAGGAAGAAGACTACACGAGTGGTTCGGGACGGAATCTCTTTGACTTTCTGGTGCCATAGCTTCGACTCCTGAATAGCCTGGATTCTCCCGTCGAGAGTCACTTTGAAAGTCTTACCTAAACTCTTCCGACTGAATATGATAAAGCCTATAAAACAACGAGCTACTATCATTTCTTCATTATAGATTGAGATCTTCTTCGAACTTGATGCACATCCGGTACGTAGACCAAATAAGACAATGCAAGCAAAAGTTCCTAGATTCATGGAGATATAGAACAGCATATAAGTTATCATGCTTGCATATCCATCATTTCTTTCTGGGTCCGCCCGTACCAGCATAGATTCGAACTTGTTTTATTTCTTGATTGATTCATTCATAGAATAGAACGTAACATCTGGAAATTTAAAGGGTTAAATTGACATTTTATAAAAGTTAAAAGAGATTTTTTTTTGGGGAGGGGGGGAGGGTTTGAAAGTGTCATAGTCTAAAGTTGAGAGGGAGTAAAGGCAGGTAGGAAACCCCGTCTACCTTTACTTTTAAGTTATAGTTAATTAGTCTGGTTTAATCGTTGTTGAGAAATTGGATTTTAATAATATAAACAATTATTTATTGATCGATAATTATTCGTAGTAACAATTGACTAGTAGCAATTTTAACTTTCACTTTCATTAACAGTAATGCTCAAAAAATTCACGGCTTGTAATTCGCTTGGAAAAAAATTCGCTTGAAATTGGCTTGGCTTGTAAACTAGTAGAGCCCAAGCCAAGGCCAGCTCGGTCGTTAGCTGGCGCATTGCTCACTCATGAGCTCGCTTAAATTAAAAGCTAAAGTATAATTTATTATAAATCATAAACAAATTTATGTAGAATTGTTTAAAAAAATCATAGGCGTAAGATCAATTTAACAATTTTGGTAAATAATCGGGCGCCCGACAGTTTGAAACGAACACCTACCCAATTATAAATCGGGTTCACTAGTTCGACTCGAATCTGACCTGAATCCGTTTATACTAAACCAAAACTGCAAATATATTGTTAGGTTCATGTCATGTTAAAGATTCACACTCCGTCTGCTTTAGATTTATATGTCAGAGTGTGGTCTAGTTAGAAGAACATCTAGAGTTTAAGGGTTAAATATTTATTTAAAGATGTAGAATACATTGTACATGTTGGTTTTCGTTTGTTAATCATTGTCGTTAATCACAAACTTCAACCTATATTAAATTTTTTTCATCTGCCTCGATACATCCAATAATTAACCGAATGATTAGACAAAATTGACTAGATTCGGTGATTTCACAGATAGTCGAATGCTTCCAATTACCTCGCATAAAACGTTTGTGTAGTATTTGAGTATATCTTTGAACGGCAAAAGAAATAATTATGGTATTATCAATGAATAGTAAAAGGGTAAAAGGCATGTTCTTCACTGATATCTCAAATATAATTAATCACCAAATGTAGCATTTCAACCATACAAAAAATTGTAAAATGATTACAAGGTAAAATCATGTTACGTGGATATCTATAAGAAAAATTGAGACAATAATATATAAAAGTTGATAATATGTCTTCAATAATACATGTGTCAGTAGAATTTTAAAATACTATATATAATGTATAAGATATTCGTGACAGTAGAGTTTTAAATTAAACATACTTGTAAGAAATAGGTTCATTTTTATATTAAAAATATTAATTCTAACGATACTCTCGTTAGCCATATGAAATATTATAGTACAACACCGTTTACAAATACGACTAGAAAAAAAATACAAGTAATATTTATGTACCAAACTTGATTCGAACATTCGTCTTTAGTATATACTCCAACGAGTGTTCATAAAGTATTCTTAACACGAGTCTTCATCACGTTCGAGTCTTCATCACATTCGAGTCTTCAAGTATACCCCTTGACTACAACAAATAACAAACAAAAGATTAACAGTTGTGGCTGAGGATCGTGTTAGACACGGGTCCCTTAAAACAGATTTCGCGTCTCTACTCAAGACAACGCGTCTGTTTCCCAGGGTACAACAGCCAAAGCAGTATGTACTGCCGGAGAGTGCCTCGACCCAAGAGATCACCGGTAAAGTATATGTGTTATGAAGTTATATGAAACAAGATTAAAGTTGATGGTGTAGGAAGAATAATTTA
>BJCM01166012.1:0-12704 GCA_018326385.1 Flaveria bidentis | reverse complement strand
TGGAAATCGATCTAGTGCGATCTATGAACTTGGAACAGGTTCTTAGAAGTCTCTAGACGGCTAGGGTACGATTTAGTACGTAGGTATTTGAAGTGTTATGTTTTTCCACGATTTAAGTGGCATTATAGGTTAGGGTTTCTCATTCGTGCGACTGAACCATTAGCATGGTTCAGTCGTGCGATTGAGTCATGCGGTTGATCCATTCGCACGATTGAATGTTCAGTCGTGCGAATGAGTCAATCTCATGTTACAATCTTGCGACTGATCCGGTCTCCTGGTTCAGTAGTGCGACTGGTTCATTAGCATGAAGTTGTTCATGCGTATGGTCCATTAGCATGGGCCATTTGCATGAAGACTTCATACGATTAAGTTTGAATATGTTTCTCAATCATTACTTTAATAAGATTTATTCAAACAACCACAAACCTATATAATTAGTCCAATTTGCGTTAATAAACAATAAACATTCAAACATACACTGAAACATTTAACATTAAGATCATCAATCACATATTCTGTTTTAGTCAACTCGTATATTTCATTTACATTAAGGACATGACAGACAAATTATATTAAGATCATAAACTAGGTACATATGCATCTACATGGGCCATGCGTATGGTTCAATCGTACGACTGGACCATACTTATTCAGTCTTACGAATGGCCCAATCGCATCTCCCAGTCGCACGACTGGTCCATTAGCATGGTTCAGTCGTACAACTGAGTCTCATTCGCATATGCTCTTGCGAATGACCCGGTTTCATGTGTTTACAACATATTAGGTGTATTACATTAAGCCTAGACTATTCGTCAAGCGATGGACACACTATATATGACAATATATGCTCCAACAAAACTAATCTTGTTCTTGTTCCTTGTTCTTTGTCATACTTACCTGTGTTCATAGTATCATTAACTAAAACCCGTTTCCCTATTTGATCTGTTAAGTTTTCTAAGTCTTTTCTCATTGTGAAACTAATGTATTGACCGCCTCCAACGATCCTACAATTGGTATCACATCATTTTAGGCTCTTGATTGTAAGATCTCACCATCTTAAATCTTTTCAGTTTCACAAAACACTTACAACTCAAATGACAGCTCTTACAAAGTCTGATATGGAAACTGGTACCATGATAAAATCTACACCGATCACTCCTGATGACTTCAATACTTGCTGCCAAAGAATGGAAGGCTTCTTCATGTCTTAAGACAACAAGATATGGGGATCTGTTGTCTTAGGATCTTATGTACCATGCACATCTTCAGCTGCTGTTAGTGGTGGCATGATACCAAAGAAAGTGCTACTCAGAAGAAGACTTGAAGAAACTTGATGTAGATCAATAAGCCATGACCACCCTCCAAACTACTCTTCCAAACTATATCAACAGAGGCTTCTAGAAGTGCAAAAATGCTAAGCAACTTTGGGATGCACCGAAGCTCATGTAGAAGGGTCTAATGAAACAAAACAGAATAAAAAAGACCTCTTTAAGCAGTAGTTTGAGAACTTCACATTCAAGATAGTTGAAACTATGACTCAACAATTCTTCAAGTTTGTTGAGATTGTAGATACTTTAATCAATGTTGGAGATACTCTTGAGAATAGTAACATTGTGAGAAAGTTCATGTCCTCTCTTCCTAGACAATGAACATACTATTGTGTTGTAATCTTTCGGGTTTTCGTTAACTAAAATGTTATCTTCGTTATGCTCTTGTAAGGGTACTTCTTATCAATAATGAATCTATGTGGGCTTTTTTATGCTTGTTTCATTTATTTTACATTAATACGTTAGTTTAAAAGCTGATAATTTATAATAACAATTATAGTAGTAGCAGCAGCAGCAGGGGTCGCGGCGAAGGCTGTGGTGGCGGCCGCGGTAGTAGTCGTCGGAGCGATAGTAGTAGCGGTAGTAGTAGTGGTAGTCATAGGAGCGGTAGTAGTAGTGGTAGTCGTAGGAGCGGTAGTAGTAGCGGTAGTTGTAGGAGCGGTAGTAGTAGCGGTAGTCGTAGGAGCGGTAGTAATAGCGGTAGTAATAACGGTAGTCGTAGGAGCGGTTGTAACTAAGCGGTAGCAGGAGCGGTAGTAGTAGTGGGAATAGGAGCAGCGACGACAGCAGCAGTAGCAGGTGGTGGTGGTGGTAGTGATAGTAGTGGTAGTGTAGTAGTGGTAGTAGTGGTAGTGGTCGTAGTGGTAGTAGTGGTAGTGTTAGTGGTAGCAGTGGTAGTGGTAGTAGTGGTAGTAGTAGGAGAAGCGGCAGTCGCAGGAGCAGAAGCGGTAGCAGAAGCGATAGACATAGGAGTAGAAGCGCCAGCCGCAGCAGCAGCAGGAGGAGCAACAGGAGCAGCATGAGCAGCATGAGGAACAACAGGAGCAGCAGGAGTAGGAGCAAAACCACCAGCAGGAGCAGCAATAGTAGCAGCTGCAGTAGCAGCAGTAATAACAACAGGAGCAGGAGCAGGAGTAGTAGAAGGAGCAGGAGCAGGAGTAGCAGCAACAATAACAGCAGGAGCAACAGTAGTAGCAACAGCAGTAGCAACAATAGTCATAGAGTAGGAGTAGCAGTAGAGTAGCAGCATGAGTAGTAGCATGAGCAGCAGGAGTTGCAGTAGGAGTAGCAGCAAGAGCAGCAGGAGCAGCAGGAGCAGAAGCAGGAGGAGTAGCAACAACAGCAGGAGCAGCAACAGCAAGCTGGAACTACCTTCTGATCTTAGTGGGGTTAATCCCGTTTTCCATGTCTCAAATTTAAGGAAATGTTTGGCTGACAAAAGTCTGCATGTCCTTTTGGATGACATCCAAATCAACGAGTCTTTACAATTTGTTCAGAAGCCCGTTGAGATTATGGATCACACCATTAAGAAGACTAGAACCACTACCACCCCAATCGTCAAGGTTCGTTGGAAGAATAAGCACGGACCCGAATTTAGCTGGGAATGCTAGGACCATATGAAGAAGAAATATTCGTGCTTGTTTGTTTAATTCTATTTTTAATTTCGGGACGAAATTCTTAAAAGTTGGGGAGACTGTAATCTTTCGGGTTTTCGTTAACTAAATGTTATCTTTGTTAAGCTCTTGTAAGGGTCCTTCTTGTCAATAATGAAACTATGTGGGCTTATTTATGCTTGTTTCCTTTATTTTATATTAATACGTTAGTTTAAAAGTTGATAGTTTATAATAATAATAATAATAATAATAATAGTAGTAGTAACAATGATACTAAAAGTTACATTTATGAACTGTGATTATTAGTTATGAATTGTAACATGAATAATAATAATACAAATAATCTATAAAAGTTAAATAAGTCAATAAATTTGAGAATGTTTAAAAACTTTTATTTTAATAAGTTAAAGAGGGTGTTTTGATATTTTAAAAACATAAAATAGAAAGTTTCTAACATAAAATGATAACATTTAAACCACAGGGACTAAAAGTGAGAATTTTAAAATTAAAACCCCCTCTCCCTGATTTACCGGCCGTCGGATGGCGAACCTCCGACACGGCACCGACAAGGCCTAAAAACCTCACTATTTGATTAAAACACCCCAATCGAACCGTTCCTTCCATTGCTAGAACTTGAATCGAACCTGTAATCGTTAATAATTCAACCTGAACGTCTATTTCACTAAAGAATCAATCGAAACCGAAAACCACAATCAAGTTCCAACCATTCAGTTTTCAAATCATGATAATAATCAAATTAATTGAACATAAACGTACATTTAATCATCGAGAATTCAATGATGCGTTCAATTTCGTTCGAAGCAACCATTAATCAACCAAATTTAATTCATAACGTTCGCAACCCAACTTGAATTCGTTAAAGGTATAAACGAACACAATGGAGCTATATAAGTGGTGCAAATCGCTAAAAAAGAACCCTTTTTACCCTCTGTAACATCAATTGCACCAATAACACACACACAAGCGATTAGTCATTGCCTTCATCTTGTTCATGTTGCATTGAACTTTGATCTTGCATCTTTGATTCCATCTCAATCTAGGTAAATTAAACATTTACTTATACTCGATTTCACATAGGAAATCAAAGCCACATTTTTATTTCAGTAATCATCATCAAATTAGGGTTCAATTGGAATCAAATCGAAGTTAGGGTTCATAGAATTTTGGGGTTTCTTGTAATTAATGCTTTTATCAATTGAAAGTCGGCTCTTAACAGGCATATGCGCCCTAGCCTACTAGTTAAGAGCACTCCCTATCACACTTGAGGTTCCAGGTTCGACCCCGGGCATCCTCACTTTTTTTTAAAAAATGGTTTTCTTTAATTATTAAAATTAAAGAAAATTTTAAAAAATGGTTTTCTTTAATTATTAAAATTAAAGAAAATTCATAAATAATACAAAAATCATTTTTCGATAACTAAAAATCATTTTAAAATTTACCAAATTATTTTGTGAAAATTTTTAAACTAAAAAAAACTTATATATTTTCTTAATAGAAACAATATAACCAAGTTTTTTAAAGTTATTTCTTGTAATCTTGTAAAATGGATTTTAAGTTAAAAAAATTATTTAACAATATTTAAATTAATAAATTACTATTGGGTAATATGTTATTTAATGAATTTAATTATTTTTACACCTTAAATCTCAATTTTTTTTATTGGAAATTACTTAATTGTCTTAATAATTTAATATCAATTTCGAACATTTATCTAACGAACCATTTCACCATTATTGAATCAAAATATAATTGGATAGATCATCTTATTTGAACCAATTATAAAAAAACCCCAAATTTTTACAATGTACCATAGACTTTTGTCGAATTATTCCTTGAACTTAATCGTTGATAACTTAATCTTGGAACTTATACATTTAGGTATTCTGTAAAAGGAATCGTTGGAGTCATCTTATTTTCTTATTATTCTCTAAAGTCTATCTTATACATCAAGTGAGTTTTCATGCCCCTTTTATTTTATTTCACACCTTTTGGGGTGAAACATGTTAACCTTATAAACCTACACTTGTAAACATCTTGATACTTGTAAATGTACTAGCAATTCCTATTTAATCTTGTCATGGTTGTTTGCAATATTGTGAGCTTTATATGACAGACATTTTGTGTAATCAATCATTGACTATTGCTAGCCTAGCGACGTCATAGATCTATGGGCTTGACAGACCTATTTGGTGCTAAAGTCGAGGTTATGGCCGGCTTCTGATGATGTATTCTTGTTCATCATGGGAACCAAGTACACTTATAATCATTATATCTTATTATGGCCATCTTTTTTAAGGTTTGATTGTATTATTATGCTATCTATATACTTGCCTTATTCGTAACTATGAAATGAATTGCTACTTATAAACTGTTATATGTATGTATGTATAACCCATGAAAACTCACCAACATTCAATTATTGACTTTATTTTTAACATATTTTAGGAAATGGACAAGGTTGATGTTTGATTATGAAGTTTGGACACATCTAGGATTGGACCTAAAAAATATTCATCTTTTAAATTCGAAGTTGTTGAACTTATGTTATGTTTTGGTTATTTGATTGAGACTTATTGGTTGCAGTTTTCCTTTAAAACTTATGCTTAATAATATTTATATTTAATGGTAGTGGTATATGGCTTTGAACAATCTTAACCCTCACTCTCAACGTTTCCGCCATTAAGGTTGGGGTGTGACATGTGTGGTCATTAACGATACTGAAAAACCTCAAGTCCCTTACTCTTATTGATTTGTATGGTATACTCAATGGGGTGTAAATGAACATGCAAAATCCATTTAGCAAGTCCAACAATCAGCAGAGTTCAACCCTTCATGTGTTGAAAGCGATTGTACAAAATCACAGTATCATCTCATCTGCTACCCTAAAAACTGACAAAAGAGTCCTTTCATCACCTTCTCGGAGACATCAAGGGAGAGCTAAATCCATGGAAGCCCATTCCAAGAGACAAGCTCATCTCAAGCCTTTGTGTCTACTAATGAAAGCAGTAGGAACTTCATCTTCACTTTTGAAGACATGGACTGTATCCATCCAAATAATCTGGATTACATGGAGATAGTCCAGCCAAATGGCACTTCTCACTCATAGAGCTAAGAAATTCTACAAGAGGATAGGCATAAAATTTCCCAGCAATGCAACTAGTGGAAAGTTTAGGTTGGACAAAATCAAGGTGAAGTGGTACAACAGTAACCAAATAGGACACTTTGCTAGGGAGTGCAAGGCACCAAGAACAAATAGTGGGCAAGCACAATCCAGACCAAACTACACTAATGGAGCTCTACCCATTGAGAAGCCCAAGCAGCAAGCTGCAATTGCACTTGAAGAAGAAAACTTTGATTGGAGCTTCCAGGTTGAAGATGCATCTCCAAACCAAATATTAATGGTTGATCATGAAAAAGCCAAGGTATTGGAATATCTTTGTACTCTTGAATGTATTTCTACAATTATTAGATAAAGGTACTATAAATTAGAGATGAGATTTGATATTGAGTCCTTCGACATCTTTAAAGTAAATTTTAAAAGAGCTAAAAATGATTATAAACTTGAAATAGAAGATCTAGAGAAAACCATTTTAAGATTTAAGCATGAACACGACAACTACAGGACTCAAATCAAAGATCTTATCACCAAGTTAACTAAATGCCAAGTTGAGCTTGTTATCAACAAAGCCAGGATAGAAAAGTATGTTCTTGAAGAAGAGACTTTAAAGAACATTATCTCCACATCCTTGCATGCAAAAGTTTGTTATTAGAACAAGAAAGCATTGGTATCTACGAAGATAGCTCCTTCACATATTCTACTATCTATAAGATCTCCAAGGTGTGGAACTTGTCATGATAAGCTTACCCTTATAGATCCTATTTAAGAAGAGGATAAAGAGGAGATACTGAAGGATGGATTTGAGATGAGTGACGAAGATTGCAGGACCGTTAGAAGGGGGTTATGCACTTTTACAACACAACAACACAATTGAGGAAAGTTGTTTACAACACTTAACAGATCAAATAGGGAACTGGTTGACTAAAGGAAGAGATGCTAAGAACACACGTAAGTAAGAGACAGAACAAGATAGCAAACAACACAAGTATTTGGTTTTCAAGAATGTTGTATATTGCTTCTCAAGTTCTATTACACAGTGTTACAAAGCATAATGGAAAGTTACAAGTACTTGAGATACATATACTACATTCTACAACTGGCCATACTTTGAAAACTAGCTGGATACATAAGACTAGACAAGAAAATCAAATATAGAGTCAAAAGGCAGATTTCCTTTTGACTTGTGACTATGATATGCCAAAGCTCACATCCTAATATATTACAAAAAGGATAAAGTACATAAAGAGAAAGCTCAGACTCAAGACCTCAATGTATAATTTTCCAAAAGCATGGACCTTTTCACCAACTTGTGAAAGTTGGTGAACCAAACAGAGTTGCAACAGAAATATGGTCCAACTTTATGGAAAAATACATAAGATGATAGCATGTAAATAAAAGTCTTTGGAAGAAATCTTTCTTCATAAACAGGCTTCGGATGACTTTGTCTTTGAAGCTTCGGAAGACTTCATATTTGGCTTCGGAAGATATTGCTCTTGGCTTCCGAAGATTTTACACTTTGAATATTTATTGTGCAAGATGTAAAACTTTTAAATCATTTCTACTTCAGTGCATGCATGCAGATAGACTTTGGATGCTTTGAATGTTTTGACTGCCTTAGACTTATTGGAATCCTTACAAAGATCATCCTAAGAAGGGTCATTATACTCTTGAGGAGAGGAAAAAATCAGGGATGACCAAGACCAAGAGGAAGAACTTGATCAGAGAAGTCAAGAGAAAATCAAAGAAGGCTTAAGAGATCAATGTCACCTTTAACTCCAAGCGGAAAACAGGTTTTCCGAATGAACTAAGGTAAGTGTAAAAATCTTCCAAAGCCAAATGACAAAATCTTCCAAAGCCAAAGATGAAGTCTTCCGAAGCATCAGAGACAAAGTCTTTCGAAGCCAAAGATTGATTTCTTCCAAAGACAGAGAAAACATTCTTTCTCTTATCACCTTTTGACAAAAAAGTCAAACAACTTTTCGCTGCTATTTTGAAGACATACCAACTTAGATAAGTTGGTGAAAAGGTCCATGTTTTTGTCAACTGCAGATTATGGTCATTGGTTTGTAATTTCTACTTTTGTACCTTTTATCCCTTTTGTAAATATATTACGATGCGAGCTATGAAATGTCATAGTCACAAGTCGATTGCCTTTTGACTATACATTGATCTTGTTGTCTAGATTAGCGTGTCAAGTTGGCTAGATTAGTGTGTCTAGTTGGCTTTCAAAGTATAGCCAACTGTAGGATGTAGTATAAAGTATCTCAGGTTCTTTTATTTATTTTTATGCTTTGTAACACTTGTAATAAAATTTGAGAGTAATATACAACATTCTTGAAAACCAAACTTATCTTGTTCTTGTTCCTTGTTCTGTCTGATACTTACATGTGTTTATAGTATCATCAACTAAAACCCAATTCCCTATTCAATCTGTTTAGTATTCTAAGTCTCTACCCATTGTGAAACTATTGTATTGACCCCCTTCAACAGTCCTGCACAACATGTTTTCAAAATTAACTTGTCATAATAGTTTTAAGCATAAGATTAAATTGATTTCATATACCGACCAAAGATTATACAAAAAGATAGTATGATTAGAGATATGCACAAGCTATTTGATGTACCAACACACGATTGTAAAAAAAGCAACGTATGAACTTTCAGAAAGTTAATACTAGTTTGTGTAACTTTGAAATTTAACCACAAAAAAGATTTTTAAAAAATATTTTCTTAAGAAAATATTTAATGATTATTAAAATAAATATAGATTATATGTGATCGACTATTTACATATTTTGAGTTTTTAATGTGCATTGCCAGTTGTACCTTCTACATTCCTTTAATAATCAATAGAACAAATAAATCTTTTTGTATTTAAATGTATGTTATAATTTAATTTTGATATTTCATTTATACTTAATATTTTAGTCCATGAGATAACCTAACACGTACCCAATGCAAGCCCAACCCACCTTAGTTCACCAACTTACCTACAAATCCCCTTTCCCATCTGTATTTCTGGATGTCAACCTCTGCTACCCTGAACCATCATATCTTTAATAAACCCCTATCATCCATCATTTATCCTCTTCATTATCAATCACATATCTGCCATAACCTCCCACCTTTGCTCATCATCTTTGTTTCTCACTGCACTCACCGTCCAAAACGGTCGAACCCAACGTTTGATTTTAGATATGCGACAACCTCCCATCTTCGTTCATCTTCTTTCCTCCCCACGGATCTCAAATCTGATTCTAATAAGATAAGGATTTCTTGCACCACTAAACATAGATTTGTGATTCGTAGTGTGGTAGCGTATGTGACGGTTCACGGAGATGTCGATGAGGTAGTGGTGGCGTGCGATGTCTTCCTCTCTTTGTTGTTTAACAGAAAAAAAAACTTGCCTAAACCAATCTTGACAAGTGGACGAATGTTTATAATATATATTATAATAATTACTTATTTAGCTGATAACAATTAATATAAATGAACTAACTAACTAAAATTTATTTAACTTGAATCAACATTATAAATAAAAATTAGGATTTTAATTAAAACTGAATTTACTATTTATAATAACGAGAAAATTTAACCCCCGCATTTTGGCGGAGCCGGACAATAATGTAGTTAATAATGGATTGTAGCGTGTCTACTCGTTGCTCTCATAATATTAACATGGTATACATAAAAGAAAGTATAACGCTGGTGTGTTTTGGTTTTGTACATTGAAACATAAAAACAACACTATATCTCGCACGTGTCTGATTAGTTAAAAGAAGTAATTTAAATGAAACTGTAGAAAACAAAGAGAAAAACTAAATAAATATAAGAAAAGTAATATAAACAAAGAAGAATATAAAAAAAGGATGGCGGCAGGTTTTTAACCCGCAACCCATAAGTTGGAAACGTTCCGCTTTCATTAATGCCATCTAACCTGTGAAAAATTACATAAAAAGCAAAAATAAAAAATAAAAGAAAACACATATATGTTGACCCATAGTCACATTTCAAACTTCTAATCCTTTCATCAGCTTGAAGTTGAGACCTAGAATTACGGGGAATGATTATACAATAGTTAATAGTTCGTATTAAGTATCAAAGGATACATCGGATAGCTGACTCATATCATTCTTATGAAGCATGGATGTATTGTAGAGCACCAACCATCTAGCGATACCCGACAAACTCTAAAAGAGAGGAGACTATTGTGTTCATTGGAGAAAAGACATGTTTGCAATCAGAAATAAACACCATCAAAGTTTTAGACTATATTATTATTAGGGTTTATTAATGATTTTTATTATTGTTGAGCTCACAGGCCTGTTTTGGTTTTTAGGGTTTTATTTAAACTCTATATAATATAACTTAACCAATCATCGATAGGCAATAAAAAAATTTACCGTTTGACATTATATCAGAGCCACCCTAGGCTCTTTACCACCTCCGCCATGCCTCCACAAAAATACAAACCCTAGCTGTACCCACCGTGTTCAAACCCTAGATAGTGTGTCGCCACCACCCTGTTCATCCTCTTTACTTTTAGCCTTATTATCTTCTTCATTCTAATAAATATTTGTCTTAGTTTTAGATTCAATCCATTTAACCCAAATCTTTCTTTCACACAAAACCAGTTGTCGTATCCCATCTTTCTTGTTTCTTTCCTTTCATTTGTTCTTGCTAGACCATAGTTCATTGCCACCGAATAATGCCGCCTGGCCACGGTCCCCGGCTTCGGTATGACACACCAACTCACAACCACAGTCTTTGGGTGTCATCTTGTTCCTTTTTTACTTTTTCAATTGGTATATCAACCACATGATCATATTGCTGTTGTTGTACCGCCTACTGGATGATGGTCTTCCACTGTACAACCTAATGGACTACGGTCTGCCACCGTACCACCTGGTAGACTACAGTCTTCCGCTGCACCGCCTCTGCCACGCTGCATGTAGGACTACGATCCGCTGCTATGGCGCCTTTTGTCGCGTCACCTACATGACTATAGTCAGCTACTGCGTCACCCTGTGTCGTTGTCGCACTACCGCATCGAATGCCCCACGTAGGATTACATGATTATTTAATATTATGGCTTGCATTTAAGGGTTTGGATTGAATATTGCATGATTATGGAATTTTAGCCGAAATTGTGACTATTTTTATTATTCTTTTATGTTAATTTATTATTGTTTCCAATCTGAGAATTCGATTCTCTACCGCTCTAACCTGGAGGCAATATTAGACTATATTATTATTAGGTTTTAGTGATGATTATTATTAGGGTTGAGCCCACAGGCTTGTATAGGTTTTTAGGGTTTCATTGCAAACCCTATATAAAGCAAACTAACCTATCAGTGATAGGCAATCAAGTCATTTACTGTTTGACACAAAGATGAATTTATGTTGTAAGAAAATAGGAATATTTCCTTTTGGAACAATCTCAACACCTAGAAAATAGTCAATGTAGCTAAGATCTTCTAGAGCAAACTTACTACCGTGTTGTTGTATGACTCAGTTGTAAGTGTTAGTGTTGTTTCTAGTGGGAATAATACTATCTACATAAACTAAGATATACAAAAGATTAGTCCTGGACTTGTAAGTTAATAAGAATGGGTCAATCTTTGAACCATTTTCTTGTAACAACAAAAAATAGGATGACTATGATAGCTATACACTTTGTTGGATCTAGAAAGACTGGTGCAACCAAAACTAAACACTTAGACTATTTCGGTGCAACTTATACAGGACTTTCGAAGCTAAGTGTGGAACTTCCAAAGGAAATGGAGTCTTCCAAAGACAAAGTGCAATATCAACTTTCGAAGGAAAAGCTCCAACTTCCGAAGACAAAGTCTTCTCTTCCAAAGTTCAAGACTTAGAAGAATTCAAACACAATGACTTCCGAAGTAAAAGTCCCCAGGCCACGGAAGAAGCAACCTTTTCCAAAGTATAAAACGCTTTGGAAGAACTTGTTCTTTTGAATCCAATTATCCTTCGAAAGATGCTGCTATGAATCATTGGACATAAGACGATGGAGTAGACATATAGAAGGTTTCATCAGGTACCTTGATGGTAAAATATGGTTATCTATCATCAATGGTCCCTGCAAAGCCAAGGTTGTAGCACCAGGAGGAAATTTGCCATGATCGAGAAGGATATTGAAGACTATTTAGATGAAGACCGAAAGAAGATGGACATAGATAGCAAGGCTATGATGGCTCTTATGACTGCTATACCCAACTCTATGATGGTGGGGTTTGAGCATTGCAAGTCAGCCAAAGAGTTCTTTGATGCACTGTCACAAATGTACTCTAACTCCAACGACTCCAAGAAAGATTCACTTAAACAACAGTTTGAGAACTTTACCTACATTGCTGGAGAGACCCTCAGCCAACAATACTTCAGGTACATGGATCTTATTACTTCCCTTCAGTCTGTGGGAGTTGCCATTGACTTGAGAGATCTCTTCATGAGTGAACTTCCAAATAAGTGGACGTTCTACAGTGTTTCCATCAAATGGACAGAGAATCTGAACTCCCTCACCATGACTGAACTATACGGCATTCTTGATTGATACTGTGTAGTGATGGAAAATAAGAGGGGTTATTCGATGAGCTGACCCTCAAG
>BJCM01166011.1:0-12454 GCA_018326385.1 Flaveria bidentis | reverse complement strand
GCTGGTACACTTGGCCTAAGACCTAAAGCCTTCAGCTCTTTCTCCAGTTGCTGCCCGTTTGGGTGTTCATCTATCTCTTATACAGTAGCATTCGTCCCAAAACTGCTTATTAAAGTCTTGATGGTATGGCACATGCTGCAAGAGCTTTTGCTGAATATCACCACCGGCTTTTCAGCACCTAAGTTGGTAACCAATGCCATTATGTATCAAAGAAACAAAGGAACGATGAAATGTCAGAAAGGAGAGACAGAAGGGAATGTTAAGCTTGTTGGCAGAAAGAAGACACCCATTTTCGACTATATAATGAGGCGCTCTGGAGTACTGTATTGAACTGATAGGATTATCTAGAACGAGCTGGACCTTTTCCTTGAAAATACCTTATCCGATCTGAGATGGTTCACTTACTTAAAAGGCTGCACGTGTATAATTCATGCATTAGTTTATAAAGGGATGTGAATAATCGGAGAACGGAGAATATATCATAGTTGGTGGAGCTGGAAATGGACAACACAAATTATCTACTTTAAGATTCGGCTGTGTTCATATCTGAAATAAACCGAAAGTTTAGTGACAAAAGGAAGTGGGAATTTTGAAATATTTAGATGCTTATTTTAGATGATCAGATGTGTAGCCAGTCTGTACAAGTAGGAATCAATGCTTAGTTTTGATGTAGTGGTTACTGAATGTGGCATCATGCTACTAAAGGTACCATGAATCTTACTGTATGCCACACAACAAATCTCATGAAACTAAGACCGTCTGATAGTACAATTTTAAGAAACCTAATCTAACTCAAACTCCACAACACTATATGACTATTAAACTACAAGAAAAACATAAGAAATAAACCTAGGATTAATCATAAACAATCCATAACGTCAACCCCTTAACATCAACCACTTTATGTTCAAGATGATTGGCCAATTTAGAAACCAGTGTAGAGGCAATTTACATATCAGAACTATTAGAATAGAGTGGGACTATTATTTGGTTTTGCATACTACATTGTGGTCCATTCATAAAATCAGATATTTCCATTTGAATGCAAAGCAATAGCAATTAGAATAGAGTGGGACTGTTGTTTGGCTAACCAAAAGGTTCAGCTTTTACTGTTCAAAGTAATGCATTTTCTACAGAAATAACAGCTTAAAGGTGAGATAGAGGAATAAGAAACCAAACAAACCCCTTATTAGATCGTCTTAAGGTCGACTGAATCAGCCTCTTAAGTATGAGCAGGTGTTACTGCCTTTGTTCTTTACGGTAACAAGACATGATATTGAGGGACATATAAATTTGCTTATATTTCTATATAAAGCAAACCGTATTTTTAACTTTCAAATTTGTTACCGCATTGCAAAACTATCATTCTACTTGTAATAAAGGTATCTACTTCAATCTTGCATGTAATGTAGTGCACAGTAGTCAAAACAGAGTTGATAATCACTTGGTAGTCAAGAAACAAACATAAATGACCTTTCACTTTGATTTGAGCCAGTTATGCAAAATCTTCCTCCAGCCATATGGCAGAACTTTATGCTTCCTTTTGAAAGGCTGCAATAAGATAACAGAATCTAATACCAGATTCGTTCGTACTCAAATGTACAATACAACTTCTTTCTTTATCACCAAAGACGATCAAGAATGGGCAATGAATGAGAGAGAAACAGGGGAATAATTTTCCTTGACAATCTTTGAACAAGTGATAAGATTTCATTTCACATAATGATTTTGTCATGCATTTCACATATCCATGCTTAGACTTTTGGGAATGGGAAGCTGAGGTGTCACAATCATATAACCGAAGAAGAGAACTCTCAAGGTCAAGGATGTTGTTAATAAATTACAACTGCACTTTTAAGGCATGCATTTCAATCTACAGATAGGCAATCTGTTATACTACGCATACATTAATTCAGTATCATTTATCAAGTTTGATAATGGTCAATGTAGATCTATCATTGAAAAAGCATCAGATCCCATTTTCAGCATCTAATTGGTATCACCGCCCAAAAATTTCAAATCCTATCACTATATATAGGCATCATAAGGTCATCTACATACTCACAACAAAGTCTGCCCATCACAACAAACTATCTACATATATTTCTTCTACAAAATCTAGCATTGTTTCATACAACATTTAACTGCTACAACTTACAGATATGGCTTTGGTTGCATCATTGGTGAATGAAAGGCCTGTGGTTATATTTAGCAAAAGCTCTTGCTGCATGTGTCATACCATTAAGACACTTATCAGCAATTTTGGTGCGTATCCAACAGTTTATGAGCTAGATGAACATCCTGAGGGGAAGCATATAGAGAAGGATTTAAGAGCGTTAGGGTGCAAGCCAAGTGTGCCAGCCGTGTTCATAGGCGAGGAGCTGATTGGTGGTGCTAACGAAATAATGAGCCTTCATCTTAAGGGTCAACTGGTGCAGTTGCTTCTCAAGGCTAATGCTATATGGGTCTAGTCAAACATAGTCATACATAACTATGATTAGATGTTTGATGAATTCTAGCTGTTAGAGTATAAAAAGTACTGCTTGCGGCGGTCTTTAACTGTGTTATAAGTCCAATGGAAACTTAGTTGCTAACTTCGGTATGTAATTTCACTAGTTTTTGAGAAGCAGTGAGAATACTATGTTGTATAAGAGTTACTAATGTATTTACAGCAGAATATTGTAACAATTGTGTGCTAATAATATGCTATAAATTTTAACTATCTTTTGTTCTTGTACATTGAAAACTTGTGCACTGTAATGAGTCGCTACCATAAAGCAAGCTAAGACATAGACAGAAGAGGCAAGAGCATATGATCTTATTAACGCAGAAGCACAATTGTCCATAACCAAGATCCCTGATTAACATTTTATAAATGAACTGGGACTGTTCCACCGATTTCCATTCTTGGGTTTTGATCCTGGACTGGGAGAACTAAGATCTTCAAGTGAAAATAAAGATTTCCATTAACTATGCTTTTTTCTTAAAAGGCTTTTATTTATCTCAGCCACACCCATACAAAAGTGCTAAACTGGAAATCTAAACTTTAGCATCCGTTATCCTGTGTCTTCTTTCTTCTCCATGTGAAAAAAGATGAGGGATTAAAATGAAAACTTGTAATAATATCAACAATTCTATGACAAATTCTATGAAGATAAGTTTGAAATAGGTGAACCTATTTTAAAGCAAGTTTACTTGAGCACTGACCCTACAACAATGTAATAAAATCAACAGTTGTATGAAAAATTCTATGAAGATAAGTTTGAAATAGATGAACCTATTTTAAACCAAGTTTACTTGAGCACTGACCCTACAACAAGGGAATGAATGCAGTCTGGAATATTTGAAATATATTTTGATAATTAGGTTTACTGATATGATTTAAATTGTTTAAGTTAGTGAACCTATTGAAGTGGCTCTTAGCTTCATCTTTGGCCGGTTATACATTTGATCCCTCTACTATTTTTCACTTTTGCCTTTTGCCTTTCGGGTTTCACGTAAGAGGTCATATATAGTACCAGGGAATATCATATTTTGATACATTCCACCACTATCATCAGACAAGAAAGATAAGGGGATAGATCCATGTCTATAGCAAGATAGGCCTTAGATTCTCTGAAGGGAAATAATACTTCTTCATCACTAAATCTTAGTTGTAGTCACTTCATCAAGGAAGTGGAATCATTTTTGAAAAGTCCAAAACAACACATTTTACAACTCTTTTACTCAACTCAACCTTTCTTAACAAAGGGTTGGTGAGTCTAGCTATTCCGTAGCCTAAAATTCAAGGTAGATAGACACAAACGAAAAGTGATTAACAAAGAGCTCATAAAATCATGTAGAAGGACAATCAGTTTAGGATAAAGATGGTTCGTATTTCTTTGTATTCTTAAAATATATTATTGTTGTTGTGGTGTCTACTGACTATTAAATTGCTCATATAGTAATATTCATGATAACTTTGTTGATCTTGACTATTAAAGCATGTCTCTATTGAAGGCTGCATCTTTATAAAAATTCTGGCGCTCAGAATGCACCTTTTGCGGGAACAAAAAACTATTACTTACATGTGTATAGAAAAGTAGACCAATAATCCTAAGTCTGCTTTTTTTCATCATAAGACCGCTTTTTTGTGCTTGATAAGTCAAATTAGCAAATTGGGCATTTATGTATTACATTATTACTTAAATTGTTGTATATGATTATATTATTAATTTACATATGCTCCCTTGTCATTTTGTGTATATTGTATGCCAAGACTTGTTTGAGAAATATAGACATGTTTTCTTGCCAAACAATTTATTTTAGGTGCTTTAGACCATGTTAATTCCTTAGGAAGATAACTAATAATTGACAAAGTTTTAGAAAGTAAGTTGCAGTAGACATGTTGTCTTATCTTCTCTGTTTACTTTATCAAGTTCTATATACATCCCTCAAGTTCTTTTACCCATTAACTCGTTGTTGTATTGTAGAGTTGCTTTTTTCGTGTTAAACAGGCAACCACAGTGAGGAAGTCATACAAAGTTTTCATGATATTACATATTCCAAAAGGCTCCTAATTTACACAATCATAACAGTTAACATACATATTCCAAAAGGCTTATTTTCTGTATTTTTATCTTAAACCCATATGGCATTAGCCTTTTTTCAGCAACCCCACCAGATGGCCTTTGAGTTGCAGGCTCATAATCTCATTAGCGCCACCAACCAGCTTATTACCTATGTAAACAGATGGTACACTTGGCCTAAGACCTAAAGCCGTCAGCTCTTTCTCCAGTTGCTGCCCGTTTGGGTGTTCATCTATCTCATATACCGTAGCATTTGCCCCAAAACTGCTTATTAAAGTTTTAATGCTATGGCACATGCTGCAAGAGCTTTTGCTGAATATCACCACAGGTTTTTCAGCACCTAAGTTGGTAACTAACGCCATTAGTTTAATGATATAAATATATCAAAGACGCAAAGGAAGGATGCAAATATTAGAAAGAAGAGACGCAAGGGAAGGTTAATGGAGAAATAAGCTTGTTGGTCGAACGAAGGAACCCAATTTCAACGATATATATAGGACTCTTAAGTACTAGTTTGAACTGATAGGATCATTTGGAATGAGTTGGACTTTTTTCTTGAAAGATACCTTATCTTATCTGAGATAGTTCACTTCATAGGCTGCACGTGTAATTCGTGTATTTGTTATTAAAAAGATGTGAATAATCGGAGAAGGGAGAATATATCTTTGTTAGTGGAGCTAAAAATAGACGAATCAAATTTTCTACATTAAGATCCAGCTGTGTTCATATCTGAAGTAAACCGAAATTTTAGTGACAAATGGAAGTGGGAATTTTCAAATAACTAGATGCTTAGTAATTTTGATCAAATGTTTAGGTAGTCTGTTCAAGTTGGAATCAATGCTTGGTTTTGATGTAGTGGTTACTGAATATGGCATCATGCCACTAGAGGTACCATGAACCTCACCGTATGCCACAGAACAAAACTCATGAAATTAAGAGTCTAATACTACTATTTGTTAAGAAACATAATCTAACACAAACTTGATAAAACTATGACCATTAAACTACCGGAGAAATTTGCTTATAATTATATAACAAGTAAACCTAATTTTTTACTTCATCACAAAACAACCATTCTGCTTATGATAAATATATCTAATTCAATCTTGAATATAAGATAGTGTTGGTGATTAACAAGTTTCACTAACCAACTATGATGATAGCTATTGAATATGTATGATGAATATGAGAGGGAAAGTAGAGAGGGAAATGAACCGAATATATAACGTTAAACACAACAAAAATAAGGTATTACATCAGTTATATACACCTGGTTTCGTTGGTTATCCTAGCTGCTATTAATTGTCGGTTTTGGCATAACTGCCAACTGAATGGACAGCTATAGTCTATCGATTTTAGACTTATAATTACAACATAATTACATAATATTTGTCACATATTAATAACATAATAATACACTTGTGCTCACAAATTTAATGCCAATATTAATCTTCCAACATTGCCTCCCCTAATTTTGGCATTAAAGGCTTTATAGATCTTCAAATCTTGCTTCATTTCTTTTGTGGAAGATCTTTATTTTCCCATATCTTCTGCTCCTTACTTGAATTGGTCTTACTTGTTTCTCTCATTTCAATAAGCACTTATCTGCCTTTATACTTGTGATGATACCACCCAATCAACTTGAGGTATCTAAAATATATTAGTTTAAGTGTCTTCACAATTTCATCTTTGATGTGTAACTTTGGTAGTCCTAACCCGTATCCATGTAATGTGCCACTTTGGTCCATATACCATGCTTGTTAACAGATTTATATCCACCGAATCTTTCAACTGTCATAATTAGTCTAAAAGACTTATCTTCTTGCCTCGATGATCTCTCGAGGGTATAGGAGCATAGATGCTTTGTTTCAGAAAATATTTTTATAAACCATCAGATGATTCTTTTGATTTTTTTTTCCAAATCTTGCCTTATGTATGTCAACTTGTGTTGCAATATGGATTAAATCCATAAATGCTAGGCAATCATGTAAGGATGATAATTTAGTCGGGTATAAAATATGTCCTTTTTCCTTTATTCGAATCTTCTTCTGTGTTTCATTACCTAAAGTTGGTTTCTCCTTCTAGACACTTGTAAGCAAGATGTCTTCCTTTCTTGCAGATCTAACATTATCTTCACCCTAACTTTCTTTCCTTTCCACTGCTTTCTTTTGTTTTTCTTCATCTCTTGGATTTGAGATGTAACACATCTCCTTCAAATATATATATCCTTGTTTTGCCAATTTTTTAAACTTAACAAATTCTTTTTTAAGGTTGGAACATAGTACACATCCTTAATCTTGTGTGGTTGTCCACCGCTAGTGATTTCTATTTCACAAATGAGTGATATATCTTTAATTTCTATTTATATATGAATTTCCCATCACAGTTCCAAGAACATGGCTCTGGTACCATGTTGGCGATTAACAAGTTTCACTAACCAACTTCGATGATAACTATTGAATATGTATGATGAATAGGAGAAGGAAAATAGAGAGGAATGAACCGAACATATAATGTTAACCTCACACTAAAATGAAGTATTACATCGGTGTATATACACATGGTTTCGATGGTTATCCTAACTGCAGTTAACTGTCGGTTTTGGCATAACTGCCAACTGAATGGATAACAATAGTCTATCGATTCTAGACTTATAATTACATAATAATTGTCATATATTAATCACATAATACTACACTTGTGCTTGCAACTTTAATGCCAATATTAATCTTCTAACAAATAGTACCTATTGCCTAGTAGTCATAATAAAGTTAATAATCATTTGTATTTTTGAAATAGTGTCTTCTGATCCATGTCAACATATGTTTAGGTTCTACAATAGTCACTGGTAGTAAGAAAACAAACATAAATGATCTTTCACTTTGGTTTGGGCTAGTTATTCATATCTTCCTCCAGCTACATGGCAAAACATTATGATTTCTTTTATAAGGCTGTAATAAAATAACATAATTTAATACCTAAATTTGTTCGTACTCAAATGTACAACACAACTTCTCATGATTGACATCCTTCCATAAAAACTAGATGCTTATGAAATGATCAACATAGATGACAAGTCTTATATGTTATGCGAATGTTCTCATTATTTTCTCATCCGTTATGTATATCCATGGGATATGATATAATTGCTCTTCAAGATCAATGATATATGGGTTTAGTCAAACATAACTATGAATAGTTTTTTGATAAATCTAGTTGTTAGAGTAAAACAATACTGTTTTGCAGCCTTCTTTAATGGCGTTTTAAGTACAACAAAAACTCATTTGCTAACTTCTGTATGTGATTTCAATAGTATTTTAAAAGCGGCGAGAATACTATGTCGGATAAAAGCCACTAATTTATATGCACCAGAATTTATTAATATTTATATGCTAATAATATACTATATATAACTACCAAATAAAGATATGTTCTACTTTGGAATAGCTTAAAGTACTATGTACGTTGCGAACAATGCATTTTAAAGCATTCAGGTGTGTTGTACGTGGAGCATGCATATGCATGCATATGTATGTGTACCGCATATGAGATGTCAGGGCAAGTAAACGTAAGGTATTGCGATGCCCCGACTAGTTGCCAATTAGAAGTTCCATCTTCGAGAAGGTTTCCTTTGGAAGAACTTAGCTTTGAGTTTGGGTTTACTGGTGTGTTGGTGGGGTATAATATGACATACCCGCACATTCTAAAATATCAGTAGCATATTCTTGTTGAGAGAGAAGTAAGGAGTGTTGCTGACGAGTGACCAAAATCCCAAGAAAATAGCTTAATGGTTGTAAGTTCGGGTCTTGTATATGAAGTTTAGTATTCAACCAATTGATTTTTGAATTATATGAGATGGAAACATAATAGATATCCTGAAGACTAGTAACTAATGATAACAACATTTGACTTTACAAACTTCAAAATACAAACTTTAAAATACAAACTTTACAGACTTCAAAATACAAGTTTAAATATCAAATTAAGTATGGATAACATCATTTGATGTAGTCTTTATATGTTCCCCGCAAAATGGGCAGCCTTTGAAAGATGCCAATATTAGATAAAAACATTTGATATCATTGATTCAATAGTGGCTTTGTTAACGCATTAACGAGTTGGTCATCTCCGGTGATATGCATAACACTTATAGTTCCATCACTAACAAAATGAAAGTCGAGTGCAAGATGCTTTATACGGATTTGAAAAACTAGGTTTGCTGAGTAGTGAATTGCACTAGATTGTCATAAAATATGTTAGACAATAGACTTGTAATCCAATTTTGACATTAAAGGTATTATTCATTGAACTTATGTGGTGGTTAAAGCGACAACTTGAAATTCGGGCTCTAGCAATGATCTACCTAAGGTTGGTTGTCGTTTTAAGCTCTAAGATATTGGGTTACAACCAAGATATATAATGTAACATGCATTACTATGATATGTGAGTTTACCACTGGCCCAATCCACGTTGGTGAAAGCGTGGAATTGAAGGGGAAAGTCACATTTGAAGTTGAAACCATAGTACAAGGTTGCATTTAAATAATGTGACAACCTTTTAAGGCAGCCTAATGT
The DNA here is from genome assembly GCA_018326385.1 of Flaveria bidentis. Lineage (NCBI taxonomy): Eukaryota > Viridiplantae > Streptophyta > Magnoliopsida > Asterales > Asteraceae > Flaveria > Flaveria bidentis. Next base: position 3,312 of record BJCM01166011.1, on the reverse strand, counting down.
ATGTCTTGGTGAGTGTGAACTATGAAAGTTTGTTGATTGTGAAGGCAACATTGGGTCGGGTTAAGGATAGGTATTGTAAGGCGCCTACAAAGGAACAATATTTGGTTGGGGAAGAAAGAGGTTTGCCAACGGTATCAGTAACATGTGTTGAATTAGAAATTGGAGTGGAAGTTAGTTTACAAGCAATCATGTTGGAATATTTAAGGAGATTAATGATGTATTTACTTTGAGAGAGAAATAAGCCTTTGGAGTGAGGAATTACTTTAACACCTAAAAAGTAAGAAAGATTGTCAAGTTCTTTTTGAGAGAAAATCGAGAAGAAAGAGATTTGACAAAGGAATTTATAAGAGAACAGTTGGGACCAGTGATGATAATATCATCAACATAAACAAGGATGAAGAAAGGATTGGAGGATCGGTGATTAACAAATAAGGAAGGATCAAAGAAGGTTGGTTTGATGTGAACTGAAAAAAGATAAGATTTGAGTTCATCATACCAAGCTCGAGAGGCTTGACGAAGACCATAGATTGCTTTATTGAGATTGCAAACATGATTGGTATAGGAATGGTCGGTGAAACCAAGTAGTTATGAAATATAGATGGAGTAAATAAGAAAGCCTTGAAGAAAAGCATTGTTGATGTCAAGTTGTCATGTATACCAAACTATGGCTAGAGAAAAAACAAGACGAAGAGACGTCGAGTTTCATGATGAGGCTAAAAGTCTCGATCTAATCTAACACATGTCATTGATGAAATCCTATAGCTACTAGATGAGCTATTAGGTGATCGATAGAACTGTCGGGATTAGCTTTAGCATGAAATACTCATTTACAACCAACAAAATTGGGGGTGGAATCTGGTGATACGAGTGTCCATGTTTGGTTATGTTGAGTCTAATTCCTCTTGCATGGCTTTAATCCATAGAGGATATTTTAGCACTTAGGGTAATAATTTGATGGTTCTGGGATAGGTTGAGATGTGGCATGGTAAAGTAGAAAGTCAACATTGTGGTATCTTTGGGTTTGGGTAATGGATGGAACGAGTACGAGGAGGAGAAGTTGTGGACATAAGAGAAGATGCAGGGGAATTGCTTTATGAAATAGTAGAATTTGAGTTTAATGGTAGGAGATGAAATGTTGGAGGTGCATGGGAAGAAACATTAGGTGGCATGGGAGGAGTGTAAATAACAGGTAATGGTGGGGTTATTTGATAATTAGGTTGTGTTGGGGTTGTTTGAGCTGGAATGGTAGTGGAGGGTGGTTCTCTTGGGTGATGGTGGTAGGTAATAATAGGGGTGGATCTGGTTGAGAAATGGGTGAGGTTGTATGGGAAACAAGATAGGATGAGTAAGGCACAAGTTTGACGTAGAGAATGGTAGCCAATCATCCAGGTTCGGAGAAGGTGGAGTTAGCGAATGAGTTAGAGTTTGTTGGAGCTTTTTTGAAGATTAGCATTAGTCATTTAGTTATTTTGTCATAATGTACAGACTTATTTGTAAATATATGTTCCTTTTTATCGTTAGTATAAATAGGATTTTATATGTATTTTTGTAGGTGTTCGAAACAGTTAAAACTTTCTATTATTCATCAAAGCTTATTGTATCCATTAGCATTTACTTTTAATGGAACAACTATGAATTTTGAAGTATTTGCTTGTGTTTGATTACTTTGAGTTTATGATTGATCATTGCATTACAATATCATCATAGATCGACCCATTTGAACCTATCAAATGGTAACAGAGCTTTCGATTTAGTGATTTGAGCTTAATATCAACATTTTGAGCTCTATGAATCACTTGAATCTGTGATTGATAGTAATTTGATCAATTAATTGTTGAATTCAGTTGTGTTTCATCAATAGAAACATGTATTGAATCACAATTTGATGTTTAATTTATTCAGATCTAAATTTTTATCAGATTTGTGTGTGAAAGTTGTTCTTCATTCTCGAACTCAAATTCAACCTGAAATCAAATTTGGTGTTGTGAATCGAGAGAAATGATGATTATGGATTGTTAATCGGACTAAATACTACATAATTGGAAGTTTTTAGATCAATTGAATAAGTTTTGAAGAAATTGATGAGATCTGAGTTTGTTGAAAAAGATGAATTAGGTACTTGAAGGGTAAAATATCACCTACAAATTGCTTAAATGTTTATGCGCATTAAAACTATTTAGTCGCTTTAGCACTATTTAGGCATTTCAGAAGTGGGCGTTTTACCACTGTTTGGAAGCGTGAAGACTATTTGGACATTTTTGAAACCAAAGAATTCTAGACGTTTGAAGACTGTTTAGGTGCTTCAGGTTTAAAAATAAGAAATTTTAACCAAGTCCCCATGCGTTTGACAACTATTTAGGCGCTTGACAACTATTTAGGCGTTTGACAATTGTTCAGACGCATATTCAGTTAGGCGTTTTAGAATTCAACTAAGGCATACCCTTAGACGTTTCTTGTTCAAAGTTGGGCGTTTCACAAGTAGTAAGTGCATCAAAATTCAAACTTTTCTTTCAACACTTAAAAAATTTTCAAAACTAAAATCCAAAAACATTTTCATTTCTTTGTCTCATTCTAAACTTTAAAAATAACAAACACATATTATTTTCTTAAATTCAAAACTAAAAATGGTTAAGTCTGAAGTCCCAAGATGAAGAATAGAGCTGATTTCAAGAACTAGTCTCTAAGATTAAAACATAATCTAAACTCTATTGGAACTGATCTATGGAAGTCAACAAAAAAAGGACCATATATCCCAATTACATCAAATGGTCATGACAGAGGATTTGTTTACACAAAAGACTCTCAAGAACCTTATACTAAGGATGGTCTTCAAGATTGCAGGATCGTTGAAGGATGTAAGTTACAACACAACAACACAAAGAGGAGATTAACTAAACTTTAATCAAATAGTAAACTGGATTAACCAAGTTGAGATACTAGAACACAAGTAATGCAAGAGACAGAACATAAAGAACACAAGTGTATGGTTTTCAAGAATGCAATATATTGTTTTCTCTATGTTCTATTACAAGTGTTACAAAGCATATTAGAAAGATAAAAGAACATGAGATACTTATACTGCATCCTACAGTCGGCTATACTTTGAGACCCAGCTGGATACAATTGACTAGACACAAACAAAATCAATTGTAGAGTCAAAAGGCAGATTGCCTTTTGACTTGTGACTATGACATGCCATAGCTCACATCCTTATCTATTACAAAAAGGATAAAGTGCATGAAGTAGAAATTTACAGACTCAAGACCTTAATGTACAGTTACCAAAAGCATGGACCTTTTCACCAACTCATGT
>BJCM01166010.1:0-10000 GCA_018326385.1 Flaveria bidentis | reverse complement strand
TGATTGATTCACCTAAAACATTTCAAGTATGGTACTTGAAGAGGATGATGTTATTGAATGGAACTTAGTCATACGTATTAAGGGTAGTAAACCATTGTTAGGCGGTATTTACTGCTTGCATCAATCTTTTATGAATCTTGTGCAAATGGGAGATTGTTGGATCTTGTATGCCCAAGACACATACAAGATTGATGTGGTTAGTACGTTATGATCCAAGTCGAGTCATACCCAATAACAAGCTAAACAAACACCAATATATGTTTATTGTTGATGAGATCATACGAATAAACATTGACACCAATCTAGAAAATTAGTTTTCTATAACTTTGCTTTGTAAAAGAACAATATTATATGGATAATTTGTTCATGAGAATTTTATTTGTTTTATTATTTAAGTTAGTTAAATAATAACAAATAAAAGTGTGTTAATGTTATAAAATTAAAATTGGTTTTAATTTTATAAACTAATAACTTAAAAGAGTGCAATTTTATAAAATTACAAAATCGAAGGGAAACCCATTTTGTAAAGTATTTCGGCCGCCCCCTTGGGTTAGTGAGGAGCCTTTTTCTTTTGTCTTGGACACTTGAAGTAAAACCTCTCTTGCACTCTTTTTAGCACTCTTCTTACCACACTTCTTCTCTCTCACACACAAGACAAAGTTTTCTCTCAAAACCAGGGCTGAAATTTCAGATAGAAGGCTTCAAGAGCTGAAAATTTCGGATCTTTGAAGGAGCATTGGTAGAGAGTTGAGGTGTTGTGCATCCTAACTTGCAAGGTGTTTTTAAGACTTATGGGTATCACAACTTGAGGCTCTCTTTCTTAGGGGCTGGATATTCAACATCATCATCATCTTCATCTTCATCTTCATCTTCATCTTCATCTCCAACACTACAACACTTGTTCAAGAAATGTTGTTTCTATGAACACCCTATGGTTGTTTTGTTTTGTTTGATAACACACTATTTCACATATGTTTATAATCCTTTCTTGGTTTTTGTTTGTGTTCAAAATGGTGAAAAATTTTCAGATTACTAACAATATCTTTGACACCTTTCCGCTGCGATTTTTTAAAGTTTAAATGGTTAAACTAGCTTGATTAACATGTAGCAAAACCCAACAGGCATTTAGATGGCATTCTTTTGTTAACGTTTTTGCATTGTAATGCAAACAAATGAAATTGTGTAAAGAATGTTATATTATTTTGCAAAAGCATTTATAATGAAAAAGTTATTTTAATGTTCTGCTGTGTTGTTTTATGAAAGTTAAATGTAAATATATGTTTTATGTGTGATGATTGTCCAGCTGTGAGCGTCCCGGGAACGGGGCCTTACACGTAGTTAAGGCATTTGAGGTAAATTCACCTCCACGATCGGTTCTCAATGTCTTGAGCTTATGCCTTGTTTCTATTTGAGTTTCGTTTATAAACTTCTTGAAAATATCATATACTTGGTCTTTTGACTTAAGCATGTAAATCCACATATATCTTGAATAGTCATCGACTAGTAAAAAGAAATAGTTGTTACCAGCTAAGGATATGGGTGAGATCGGTCCACATAAATCTGCATGTACTTGTTCTAGAGGTTCTTGTGCTCTAAAATTTGCTTGAGAGGGAAATGGTAATCTACTTTGCTTTCCCGCGAGACATGCATCACAAATCTGGTTAGGATGGTCTATTGTCGGTAGTCCATGTGCCATACCCTTAGTACTTAGCTGCTTTAACGAATCAAAGTTAATATGTCCCACACGTGCATGCCATAACCATGCTGGGGTGTCTCTCCTTGCTTGTAGACAAATAGGACTTGATATTCTAAACTTAACTTTGTAAAGTCTATTCGTTACTCTAGGGATTTTCATTAACAAATAATCATGAGGATCAAACAATCAAAGATATTTATCTTTCATAACAATCTTGCATCCAGTTTCAGTAGTTTGCCCTGGGCTTAGGATGCTGCTTTTAAGGTGTGGAATGAAGTAGACGTCGGTGATTAACTTATGTTCACCATTCTTGCATTCCAATAAGATTGATCCTTTTCCTTTTATGTTGACACATGATCCATCTCCAAACTTGACATTTCATGTTATTCTTTCATTTAACTTTGTAAAATAAGAGCGTTCACCTATCATATGATTGCTAGCTCCATTGTCCAAATACCATATACCATCTTTCGTGCTATCACCTTGATAACGTTGTGGTAGGACTTTCATTTCATCTAGAACTACTGCTTTCTCTTCACCAATAGTCATAAGTAATGTAGGGTCTTCATCCTCCATTACAAGGTGAGATTCTTCTTGCTTACTTGGAGGTTTAGGACATTTGGTTGAGATACGTCCTAGTTCATTGCAATTGTAACACTTTACATTGTTCATATCTTTTCTAAGTCGGTTGTTGTCAAACTAACGCCTTTTAGTGAAACTCTTCTCACTTGATCTCCTTGGCCATTCTTGTCAAAACTTCTCTTCTCATATCTTTGACTCTTGCTGTAGTTGTTGAACTTTCTAAAGTTCTGCTTTTGACTCTTGCTGTAGTTATTGAACTTTCTAAAGTTCTGCTTACCTCGATTCTGATTGCAGTTCTTTTGGATGTTATAAGGCTTTTTCTCGTACCTTGTAAACAACAGCTTCTCTTGACCTGTAGGTCCTAATTTCTTCTCTTCTATAGACTTAAGTCATTCCTCGTAGGCATTAAGTCTTCCAATTGGTTCGTCAAGTGTCATTGTGTCCATATCTGAATATTGCTCTATCGATGCAATAATTTGGAAAAACTTATCGGGTACTGAATCTAATAATTTGCGTACCATTGTTGCTTCATCAATCTTCGTTCCTAGGCTCTTTGACATTGTATTTTTTGTGCTTAGTCTTCCTGCAAACTGATCTACGATCTCTGTCTCTCTCATCGAAAGCATCTTGAATTTTGTGCGTAATGATTGAACTCTAGCTTTTTGAACTCTATCAATACCAATGTGCCTTGTCTTTAAGGCTTACCAAATATCTTTCGCTATAGTATGAGATGCCACTTGCATTACCATATCTTTGGGTATTTCTTGAAATAGATAGGCAATCGTTGTCCTATCTTTCTTGTCATCTAGTTTTGTAGCTTCTCGTGGTTCAATTGCTTCTAAAAGTTTATTGGCATTCAAAATTGCCTTTACACGAACAAACCAAATCGTGTAATTTGTAGATGTTAACATTGGTGTTTGGAGGCTAATCGAGAGTGTGTCCTTGTTGTTCGTCTCTTTTTTATTATCTTTTATCATCTTGGGTTTTGATGGAAACTTTGTCAGTGTCTTCTTCTTTTCCTAATTGTTTAATGTACTTTGAACTTCCCAGGGCTTAATGAAACTTGTTTGACTTTCTTTTCTCAAACTTGAATTAATTTTGACTTTTCTTTGAAATCAAAATTAATATTTATTTGATTTATTCTTAAAAAACAAAACTTAATATTTTGTTTTATAAAATTCTAAGATATTGTTTTGTAAGAATTCACCAAAAATAATATAATATCCCTTAAAAATCAAATCCTCCAAAGTATAAAACCAAATCTGCGTTTTTGACTTTTTCTCTTTAAATTTTTTAAAAAAAATCAAAATGGTTTATCTGTGTTTGACTTTTCAAAAAAAGTCAAAATTACCAAAACAATTATCTTCTTCTCCATTCATCCCTGGAACAATTCTGTCAAACAAGAGTTGTTCGATTTTTTGTTTTTCCTTTGATGCAATCGATTTGAATCTATCTTACTGTATCCAATATCGATTAAGAACGCACAAATAATTCGTTTCCTTTTGATTGAAACGGGTTCTGAAGAATGGTCTTGACCGATTTGTGTTCTTATTTTCTTAAAAATATGTGTTACTAACAAATGAATGTTTACATGAGTATTTATACCCTTACGTTTCTTGGGATGCAAGTAATCTAACTACCTCTTAACCAACTTACCTATGCTATAAAATAATAATACTTATAATATAAAGAATTATGGTCTAAAACTACGGACACCTACTTGCATGAACCGATGATAGTTCAGAGATCCCACATTGTTCCATCATCTGCAACACTTAAAATCCACCATAACAACTCTCTATCTAGCTTTTCATTCAAACTTTCAGCATATAGGATTGCTCTTTCAAACTACAATCCGGTTCAACCGGGTCACTGGTCCTGGTTCCACCATATAACTGCCCGGAACTAGCCGGTTATTTGGAAAGCGGGTCTAAGAGGCGTAATCGGACCACTAGTAGCACCGGTTCTCCATTCCGGTTCGATAATGAAAACATTGTAAATTGTACACCTACAACGTAGAGGTTTCCAAAGATAGTAAGTTGAGAAAAAAGAGGCGCCTGCCTCTTTCATTTGTGTTTGATTTTTGTTTTAAAATATATTTGTCTAACTTATTTTACTCATATTTAGTATACATATTTTTAATAATTGTATAAGATTTAATAGTTAATAAAATTCAAACATATACCTGACTCGATTTGTAATAAAGTTAGCACGTCACGAGATATATATAATATAATTTTTGTAGAACATTATATTTGATCTATACGTTTTAAAAGAAATATAAACACAGAAGTAAAATTAATTATAGTAGAATAAAATTTCTAAAGAAATCAAAACTTGATGAATTGAATAGAGCGGATGCGCGCCTACGTACGACTTTGCTTGACGGGCCAATGTCTCTCTTTCATGAGCGGGCGTGGCGTTCATGCCTAGATTAAGATCTTTTCCTTTCTCCGATTCGTCTAAAAGACGTGAGGATTAGTTTTTGTTTGACTAGAATATAATCGTAGACGCCTCAAAAAGGTCAAGAGACATATTGATAAATTTAACTAGAAAAATGAACATGTTACGAAGTTTCCTCATAAATAAATATATATAATCACACGTACCCTCATCAAAATTGTCACCATATGCTATATATATCCGGGTATACGTACGTACATGCATGTGAGCTGTGACACAGGCAGAACAAAACAAAAGAAGCCGATACATCTCTCTGCCCAAATCACATTGAATTCGTGTACCGATAATTTGGTATATAACTATTAACAGAAATCATCATCACTAATGGTGTCTACTGCTAGCCGGAAAACGGAATACACAATAAAAACGAAGAGTGTTTGTTACACGGTATCTCCATGGGCCTTTCGAGTTGGTGGGAAGAAGGTGAATCCCCGCACTTCAAGGAAACAAATCTTAAGGAATGTGAACTGTGAAGTTAAGGCCGGGGAGATCACAGCGGTTGCGGGACCAAGTGGTGCAGGAAAAACAACGCTGCTGGAGATTCTGGGCGGAGTCATCCATCCGTGCAGAGTCTCGGGTGAGGTGGTAGTCAATGAGAGGCTCATGAACCCCGCCGTCTTCCGGAGGGTGTCGGGGTATGTGACCCAAGAGGACCTGCTTTTTCCGCTTCTCACGGTCCAAGAAACTCTTGTCTACAGCGCGCGCTTAAGGCTCCACGGGGGGCCAGAGGAGGCCAAGCGTAGAGCCGCTGAGTTGCTGCTTGAGCTGGGCTTGGGCCATGTTGCCGGAGAGAGAGTCGGTGGTGCCACCCACCGAGGGATTTCCGGTGGGGAAAAGCGAAGGGTCTCCATCGGGGTGGATCTCGTCCATGATCCTGCGGTCTTGCTCATGGATGAACCCACGTCCGGATTGGACTCAGCCGGGGCTCTACAACTCATGTCCATGCTCCAGTCCATGGCTAAGGACCACCGCAAAACGGTCATATTAACAATCCACCAGCCTGGCTTTCAGATCCTTCAACTCTTCGATCAAGTGGTCTTGCTAGCGGAGGGAGCCGTGGTCCACCACGGCTCCCTCCATCACCTCCACCAGCGCCTTGAGTTAGTTGGTCATTCTATTCCTTGCCAAGTTAACGTGCTCGAGTTTTCCATCAGCGTCATCCAGACCCTAATTATCCCGGAGTTTGAGTCTACCTTTGTGGAAGCTAAAAGGGAGCCACCAGTAAACCAACAAGATTATCATCTGATGTTTGCAAACTCCGTGTTCGTTGAGGTGATGATACTGAGCCACAGATTCTGGCGCAACATTTTAAGGTCCAAACAGATTTTCATGGCCAAAATGGTGCAAATGATGCTTGTTGGCCTCCTCCTAGGGACCATATTTCACAACATTACCCGCTTTCAAATGCAAACTCAAATCGGGTTTTTCGCATTCAACTTAACATATTTGCTCTATTCGTCATCCGAGGCTTTACCCATGTTCTTGAAAGAACGCCAAATCATAATGAGGGAGACATCGAATGGAGCCTACCGAATTTCCTCCTATACTATGGCCAACACTCTCGTATTCATCCCCTTTCTTTTGATGGTGGCGCTGCTCTATGCCATCCCGACCTATTGGCTAGTTGGGTTGCGAAAGGATATAGATGGGTTTCTTTACTTCTCGCTGGTCGTTTGGCTGGTTTTACTAACTTCCAATTCCTTTGTGTCATATTTTAGTGCGCTCGTCCCAAACTTTATGATCGGGAACTCGTTATTGGCCGTGTTGATGGGGTCCTTTTTCCTGTTCTCGGGCTATTTTATAACGAACAACGACATACCAAAGTATTGGAAGTTCATGCACTATCTGAGTCTTTTTAAATACCCTTTTGAGTGCTTTTTGCTGAATGAGTTTGGTGGATCCAAGGGAAGATGGAGGTGTCTTGAAAGATTTGAAGGCGGGTGCCTGGTGTATGGTGAAGAGTTCTTGAAGAAACAGAATATTGACGAGATACAAAAATGGCATAATCTAGGGATGATGTTAGTTTTCATCTTTGGGTACAGGTTTCTTTCGTTACTAGTGTTATGCTATAAATCTTATAGGAGCAGAAACTAAAATACAAACATCATATCTACCATGATTTCAAGTCCAGAATCCTTCAAATTTTTTAGAATTCAGTAATTCGTTTTTTCTATGGTTTTAATTTCAAGATTTCTGTAATGCGGTTGTACGTTTGGAATTCATGACTTCTGTTACTTTGTTTGCAGTATCGTTAAGGATTCAATATTTGAGTCGGTTTTGCTTAGTGTGGACACGTGAATTGTTCATGTGTTGGAAAACTAAAGAAAAGAATGTGTTTATTCATGTTTATAAAGTTAATGCTTGCCTAATTGATTTGTAGTATTGGTTCCACCCAAGCTTCTTTCCTACAACTTGTCTAACCCAAAGTATGAGTTTTTTTTTCCAAACGTATGTTTAAAAAAAATTATTTATAAAACTAGATTATTAAAACAATATTTAATTAAAATGAGTGTTTTCTGAAAATTAGTTTCCTTCTCACTGCCAATATTATTGTATAAACTAAATTATATTAAAATAATATATTTTGTTTTAAAATGTTTAGAAAATGTTTAGAAAATGTTTCTAATTAAATCAAAATTACAATTTACTGGATTCTCATATTTCTAAAAGGTTTCGTGAAAATTTTTGGGTTATCAGCACCCTATTCAGAACGTATGAAACACAATTCACCGCTTTAACCCAAAAGATGATTGGTAAGGAGGATTCAATCAGCATTGTACTGGCAGCTTCAATAAGGGTGCGATTCTTTCGTTCAGCCACACCATTTTGTTGAGTCGTCCTCGTAACACTGAATTGTCTTAACATTCCCTTTGCAGCATAGAACGAATCAAAGATCTGATTTCTGAATTCAGTGCCGTTGTCACTTTTGATCGCCAAGACCTTTATCTAGCTTATCGTCTCAATTGAAAGTATTAACTTCTACAACTCCTCAGCAACCTCTCCCTTGTGAGCTAAAAATCTTACGCAAGAATATCTTGAAAAAGCATCTGTTATGACAAGACAGAAATAATTTTTAGCAATTGATTTAACACTAATTGGGCCGAACAATCAGTGTGTAACAATTTGAGGGGATTAGTTATGCTATTTTCAAGTTTTGGCATATGTGGTTTCTTATGTTGTTTGCCTTTGGCACACGCCATACATTTTTCACTTACAGAAAAATCTTTTAAAGGAAGTTCCCTAACGAGATTGTCTTTAACTAATTTGTTTATACTTTTGAAGTTAACGTGCCCCAATCTGTGATGCCATAAGACAGACTCAAAAGTGGAAGCTTTGGACAAAAGATAGGTAGCGGTAGACTTTGACTCCCTTGAACCCATATCATGAAGATATGTATCATTCTTTCGTGGAGCCCCCATGAGTACCATTTCTTCTGGGATATGAATCTCAGATTTTAAAAAGAGACATTCATTAAACTTAAACAAGACCAGAATGTCTTTATCATAATTTTAAGAGACACTCAACAGATTAAATACAAGCTCAGGTACATAATTGAATTTTTCTAAGGTTAGAAAGTCATTGGAAACTTCTTCTTAACCGATAATTTTTCCTATTTTCTTGTCGCCAGCAAATGCCACATAACCTCCATTTATAATCTGATAATTAGTCAACAAGTCTTTGAGCCTCGTCATATGTCTGGAGCTTCTATTATCGACATGCCATACACTGTTTACTACCTTAGTGGATGACTCCTGCAAAATTATAAAGAACATGTTAACCCGGTGAGATGGGAACCCAAGTTTTAGTAACTTGGGATTAGGAGAGACAAATTTCTTACAAAAGAAATTATTAACTAATTTTTTCAATTTATTCCCAAATGAATTCCTATTAACATGTCTATGATGTAGTTCAGGACAATGCTTAACTACATGATCATCTTGTCCACACATGAAACAATATGGTTTTAATCTAGGTCTGTTATGTAATGAGGTAGGGACGTGATCAATATGTATTTCCTCGTCACATTCAGGCACATTAGAATCTACATCACTGTATGTCTCCTACATGCCTCGAGGTTTGTATTTATTTGGTTGTTGCACCCTGAAAGGATCATACATGCCAACTCAATGGGTGATTTGATGATTGTTCTGATGGAATCCTTTAAGTCCAAGAAGAAATGTGGATGAAGATTCTGCTAAGAAAAACAAGTGTTGTCTTCCGCATTTGTCAATACGGAAGACATAAAGCAAATATGGACAAGTATTTGTTCTTCCGCATTGACAAATGCGGAAGACTAAAAGTTAATGCGGACAAGACTTGGCTCATCCGCATTAGACGAATGCAGATGACCGAACAAATGCACATAAGTATTTGTTCCTCCGCATTACTAATGCGGATGATCAACATACTAATGCGGATGATCAAGTGAAGAAATGTTGATCAAGTTAACTCATCCGCATTTGTCAATGCGGATGAACAAGCAAAGATACTGATCAAGTTAACTCATCCGCATTTGTTAATGCGGATGAACAAGCAAAGATGCGGATCAAGACTTAGACTACAGATTGATGTAATAGCTCAGGGGTAGTTTAGTCATTTTGTAAAGGCATCTTGTCTGCCTATAAATAGAATAAATAACCTCGTACCTGAGGTGATGGCTGATAGACATAGAGAATTTTTGTTGTAATTATTTTCTGTAATCAATCAACTTTCATATATAAATACAAAAGCATTTATGAGTATTTTTCTTGCATTGAATGTTCTTTGATTGTTTGTTTCCGCCATTCAATCATTGACTTGATTACTATATTCGATTCATAGTAAGAATATCAATCTTACTCAACCCAGTCAATTGGTATTAGAGCTTTGGCTCTCGATTCTCTTTCAGATCTGCATATGAACTGAATAGAATTCGATTGATCTGGTAATCGAGTTGCTAGTAGTGGATATCATTATCTCTACTTAGTAAACAACAAAAATACTTCTGTCAACAGCAAGAAAATCATTACAATTACAGATCTCATTCTGAACTTCGAACGAAATGCTTGAACAAGTTGGACTTATCAATCTTAAAATCAACTAAATCTATATTTATACAAGTTAAAATGGATTTTAACAGTTACTCAGAACTTGGTCATACACCTAAACCTCCTATGCTTAAACACAAATCTGAGTTTAAACAGTGGAGAATAAGGTTTAGAAATTACATCACAGGTGTAGATCCTGATTTCTAGATATCAATATGCAAGGGTCCACACA
>BJCM01166009.1:0-15285 GCA_018326385.1 Flaveria bidentis | reverse complement strand
ATGTTAGAAATTGAAAGAAGGAATTGAACAAAGAAGGAAGGAAAACTTTGTTGATAAACTTAAGAAATAGAAAGCTCAATGAAAACCCAGGGAACAATCCCTAATCTCCACACAGGGAGCCAAATCTGTTATAACAAACTAAATCATACCCACTACCACCTAGCCTAGCTTTCCTATATATAACCAAAATATTCTAACAAACTTCCTAGCCACTATTAACATTTCCCTTTTGCCCCCTTCGAGAATAAACGAATAGTAAAGGTGGTTTTTCTTTTCTTCCTTTGAGTTTCATTTGCGTATCAAAGGAAAACTGATCATCTATCCTTCACTCATCTACCTATTTGTACCTTATGTGTTAATAATATCATCATTAACGTGCACACTTGTTTTCATCCAATTTATATTAAATGCTTCCATGTGTGTTCATTCCTGATTTAACCAAATTCAGTTGCAACTTGCAACCTTTTCATCCTTGCGGCTCTCATCAGAAGACATGTTCTCTGTTGTCAACCAGATGTTATGCCATAAAGTCATGCTTGTTTGTAACAGTAACGTAAGCAAGCCCCGATTCCAGTGACGGGGGACAATTGTACATGCTACAACAGGACAGACGGAAAAAGATAGCTCTAGAAGGTAAAGTTTCCTTGTGTTGAACACTTGCCATTTGTAGTGGGTTAAGTGAAGAATAGTTATATCTAACACATATGAAAGCAAAAGACACACCGTTGAAATGAAGTTAGTTGACATCTTGAGGTAAAAACAAAATTAAGTTTACACAGCTAGTTTTAACTTTCAGCCAACTCAAAGCTTCTATATGTGACCAACTATGACAAAAGAGTTCATCTAATTTCTGAGATTACTGTGATCAAAGTTACCTATTACGCACTGAATGATAAAAGAAACTACCATCTGTGGATTTCTTATTAAAAAGAATGTGGAGGTACTTGATTGTTAATAGATAGTTGGCAGAGGTCATAAGGGGAGCCATACAGATGGTGAAAGAAAACAGTAACCATGTGATACAAAGTACATTGTAACAGGAATTGACTCACCTTAATCAAAAGAACCCTTTCTGCTTGAATCTGCTTCTTCAGTTGGTTTATCTTATGTGTTAAAAATTCTAAATCACCAGAAACCTGCTCTCTCCTTGAATTCTGTCATTTAATATAAAAGAATTACAACAACAAAAAGTATAACAGGATGAACAAATTACTATTATCCACTGTTTCCAATACTCAAACAAACAGCTATAAGAATTTAAAAAATATAGATATATAGAGTTGAAATTTTCTCTATGCATTTAAGCAGATACTAAGCGATGCACATATATATGTTCCTTTCCAGCCTTCAACCAGTGATCCATAGTAGAGCTTTTTTCGGTAATGAACACCATATCAAGCCTAGAACATGTTATAATCCCTCCCTTGCAAGATTTGAGATGCCTTTTCACTCATGAACACAAATTTCCAAACTTAAATTTTATAAACGTGCTTTTTTCTTCCCAGGAGCAATATAATACAGAAAATGATCAGGGTAGCACAGATGCATAAAGGACATATCAAACTATTTAGAAACAGACATATAAGATGTTCAAACTATGCCTAAACCACCAAATCTAAATGCATGAGATTGGTAATAGATTAACCCAACAACTACACCAGCTCCTACACTTCCTTTAAAACATGATGTGCTTGCATATTAGCATTCTCATAGATGCATATCACCCTAAGGCCTTGGGGTACACTACTACATCCCAGGGCGTTAAGGTCTACGCGGCCCTTAACGGGCTTTAAACACCGCTCCCATGGGGCGCTAAGGGGTGAAGCGTGAGTGTGTTAACGAGAGTTAATGTTTAAAATTGGTTCGTGGTGTAAACCATTTCCTTGGGGTGATGTGGCGCCTACATGGAGTTAAGGGGCTTAAGAGTACACACCTTAGCTTAAGAAAATTAAAAGGTTGCAAATTAAACAATAACACAAAGGAAATAAAGCTACAACAAAAACATATTCTAACTAGTGTCAGTGTCAAACAAAACAATTCAAAATAATACCTTACAAAGTCACAGTTCAAAATATCCCAATATTCGCCACCGCGTTCACTTCATTACATCAAATAGCAATAAGAAATCCAAACAGAAACCTCTAATTTTACAATAACACACTGCGTAAAAACGCGTGAATAAAAACGATCAGCGTTAACTACTAATCTTCAATTACGCACGCATAAAAAGCAAAAATCAAGCAGTCGTGATCCACAGCTGAACTATCATCATCAACAAACAAGTTCATACGCACAAATTAAACAAACGAATGATCCGAATGCAAAGTTCAGTCAATTGAATTGTGCGTTCGAATTACGGATGATCAATCACGAATCGTAACTTTAAATTAATCAAAAAAGGATAGTTGAATGGAGGACATACAGCGGATTTAGAGGAATCGGTTGAATTAGAGTCGGAGACCATCATCGATCGCTGAGGAAATGGGAGAGTAGTGAAGTGTGAAGTTGTGTGATCGCGTGAAATGAGGGTTTATGCTGATGGATACCCGCGGAAAATCTGGGGTGGTTTATGGTCCACTAAGACCTCATTTTACCAACACTAGATGAGATGCTGTGAAAAATTGAAAATAGTCTTGTTGAGTGAGAGAATTATCAATTATCAAAATATCATTGATTTTCTTGTTTTGTAAAAGGATAGTTTAATATTTTTTTTAAAAATTAAGACCGACTAATTGTATGATGAGATGTGGTGTTCTTTTAAGTGTTGACAAGACGTTTCCTACGCTTACAAAGTATCTCTTTTATCATACAAAGCAATAGTATTGTTTTAAGCGTGGATAGTGTAAGAGTATGAATCGTGATACTTCAAGACGCGACAAAGCCTAGAATGACAATGTATTATTTTTAAAGTGAATTATCTATGTAGCTAAAAAGTCAATGGTTATTTGAGTAAATTTGTTGTTTGGCGTCTTTAATCTGATTAGTTCATGCCGGAAATTATATTACTATATGATTTTCGTCAGCCTTAAAAATTATTTATTAGATTTTGTGATTATTTGATAAATAAATTGTTTAATTAATAATCAATTGTTTAACTAAATGACTGATGAATGTGTATGCTATTATAGTTTATGAGATTAAGAATTCGAATCTCTGGCGATCAATGTTGTATTTACAGTCTGTGTGTGTTTACCATTCTTACAAAACTATATTACATATTTGTGATTATACATGTTAAAATAAAAATATATTAATATATTATATATATGTATAATCTAATATATTTTATGGATAATGTATAAATAAAATAGTTATATATAAAAACATATTTAAGTTATAAAAATAATATAATAAATCATAATTTTTTTATAAACATTATAAACCTCTTTATATACCTTTTTAAAGTATGTTCTAGCAATGATTGGCTAAAAGTAAAATAGTATTAAAAAAATTAAGATCTCATCAAAGTATTTTTAATGAAATAAATTATTTATTTATACAAATAAGTTAATTGATTAATATAGTACTAAATGAACATATAATAAGAAAAATCTTTTGAAAAAAATATTTATGTTTACAAAAATTTGTAACATTTTATTATGATGATAATAAATGGATAATTTTAGATGAAGCGTAGGTGGAGATAATGTAAAAATGTTGAAAATAATCATATGGCTATAATCATTTTGTTTATAAAGAATTGCGATAACAAGTAAAAAATCCTAAATAAAAGAGTTAAAGACGACGTGAACAAATTAAAAATAATAATAATATGTTATTTTGTTTTTTTTAAGTGATACTACCAAACAGTCGATTCAACAGTAACCATAATCTCTCGCTAAACCAGCCATGGCGACTGTTCTTCCCCTCCCCTTCTATCATCTTCCTAAAAAGCCACAGCACCAGACCACCAATAACCATCGCATGTTCCGCATATCAGCTCAATCACAAGAAACTGTTTGATTTACTCATTTACACTACAATTAGGGTTTGCTGTTTCTGAATTTGTTCATCGTTCATCAATTCTGACAAACTGTTAATTTCAACACAGATACAAAGGACGGTAGATCCAATCCAAAGAGTTGAGTACACCCCTGGCGTGTTCGATCATCTTTTCCTCAACTTATTCCGCAATAAGATGGCGCAGGTAAAACAACATGATCGATTGTAGCACTACTGATTGTGACGGAATAAGATGATGTGATTTCGTATTGAATTACAGGAAGTAGGATGGGATTCGGAGAAGGTAGGTTACGATGGATTGATAGACGTTGCGAATCGGCTTATGGTTGCGAGAACGAACTCTGAAACCAAAGATGCAGCGGTATGTAATATGTTCTGATTATCTCTTTTGATTCGTGAACAAAGTGCATGTTTTGCTAACTTAATTAGTGTGGATGAACACTGTTTGCATCGTTGTTAGGTTCGTATATTGAGATCGTTGTTTCCTCCGTTGTTGTTAGAGCTCTACAAAATCATCTTTGCTCCTATCGCTCAAGGAAAATTAGCAGCTGTGATGGTAGGTGAGTTATTTATAAACATATATTGAATATTGATTAAGGAGGTGTTGGGCTTTACATTGTGAAATTGATTGTTTGATGATTACGAGTTCGAGTTTGAAGAAATCCAGTTGAGTATTTAAGGTTAGATTAAATGTGAGTCCAGTAATCAGAACTTGATGAACACTGTACAGTAGATTATATGTTATCACAGATTCACAGTAGCGAAAAATTATCAGTTTATCATAACTTTTCAAACATTATATTTGCATCCACACATTGACTCTTTGACAACTTAAGCTTTTATTGCAACCGAAGATTTGATTCTGAATGTTTCTTATCAATGATTCGACCCCTTAAAATGGGACCTGTATGAGGCGATACGAAAGATGGGTTAAATTTATATCCTGTACACCATGGTTAATTGATAACTAAATATTATGAGAGATGTGTGCTTTGTTGGTATAATAATGGTCCATATTACTAAGCTTGTGAGTCTGTGTTCATTGGAAGCAAGGGTGACTGCACTATCTTGTCAGTGGCTCATGGGCACTTGCACAGTCAACAATGTTGATCTTCCTGATGGATCATCATTACCAAGTGGGGTAATAATTTGTTCTTTCTGGCTTTAGCATTCCATTAGGGGCTACTATTTACGCATATCATCGTTGATCGTTCCCTTTGGTTGGGTGTGGTTCTTGATGTAGGTGTTTGTTGAAAGATGCAAGTATCTAGAGGAGAGTAAATGTGTGGGGATATGTATGAATACATGTAAACTTCCCACCCAGGTCAGTATTGAATTTTCTGATATGATGGCGTCATTGTAGACATAACATTCTATGTATTGGATGGCTGTAAATTAAATTTGGTTTGCAGGAGTTCTTTATGGATCACATGGGAGTTCCTCTTCACATGGAGCCGAACTTCAGCGATTATAGTTGTCAGGTGAATAACTCTAGGTCTTGTTAGCTCGTTGTCTTGTATTGGATACAACAAACAATGAGATTATATATGTCGTTTATCTTACAGTGGCATTCTCGACCCATTCATGGATGGGTTGGCCAATCTAGGTTGTATCATATTTTTCTGGATCAAATGGAAAATTTTTAAAAAATAAATAAAAGACAACGGGTCAATTGATCTTGCAAAATGTATTATGATGTTTAATAAGAAAAGGACATTTATTAAAGTATTTTTTGTAATCGTATTTGATATGCCAAGACAGATTAAAAAATCTGGATAAATATGTCGAGTGGATACATTATTATTATGCCTTAATCCAAGGATGTTTTACAGTTCAAATTTGGAGTGGCTCCACCTGAAGGCGATAGCATTATGAAGGAACCTTGCCTGGAGGTGTGTCCTAATGCCACTCGTCGCAGAACAGCAGCAACCAACACACTTGAAATGAAGTGCCCAAAGGCATAAATATTTGATATTTATATAAAGACAACTTTGTCTGAGAGACTGAGACTGCCATTTTACAACACCTGATTTTTCCAGTATAAGATAACCTACGCATAAATATTTGATATTTATATAAGACAACTTTGTTGTACCGGTTCTAATACAAGGATATAACGTAAATTTGACGTCGCATAGCTTATCTTATACTCGATGAATCTGTTGCAAAAAGTTGGTCTCTGACTGGTGGGCAGCAGCATTTGTTGTATATATAATAATAACCAGAATTTTTTCTTTTGTAATTACTTTATTTGACGCCTTATTTTAAGTTTGGTTTTCTTAATTACTTTTGACCTAAACACATTTATAACATTCGTTAGCAAAGTTGCGAGATATATGCTCGTCCTCAAAACCTCTCAAGATCCTCTCACTTTGAAGCAGCTCGTGCTTTATTAAACACAGTGAATAACTCATCAGAAAGAAGTTAGAAATTTTATGTGGATTTGATGGGCCGAAGAATAAAATCAAAAGCAGACAAAACAACTCTACATCTGGTATAATTTAACATGTAAGAGGGTTGTATCGTGATTTTTCATATTTGAGGAATCAAGATTCAACCTCATAATTTTTTTGATATTTTTAAAAATGGTTGTGAGTTAAATAAAAAGAAAATGTAATGACAAAAGTAAAAAAAAATTATTTAATTGAAAAGAAAAAACAAAAAATAGGGGTTTTTAGTATAATAAAATTATTACCAGGTTAAGGAAATATAATAAAATTATTAGTAAGGTTTAGGAAATATGTAACGAGAGCCGATTAACTATATCTCAAGAGGGAAATGCCTTCCTGCTGAGACCCAGCTTCAAAATCTTGTTTCTCATTTAAATTTTATAATACAACATAGTATAGTATAGTAATCTAGTAACATAAATATATAGAATATAATATAGAAAATACTGAAAAACAAAGTGATACCGTGATACCAAAAATATGAATGACTAGTTTTAGTAAACACGTGTATTACACGGGTTAAATAAATAAAATTTTATTAATATTAAATAATATGTGGTTTTAATTATGTATAAATACTATAAATAATAGAACAATGATACCAACTTTTTAATATTTTATTTTTATATTTTTTTTGTTTTTTCTAAAAAAATGTAATATTTAAATAATTCATGTTTTTAAAAAAAGCATGATCTACGTTCTAGAAAACATTCTTTTTATAAAAATTTGTTTCTCTAGAAACATTAATAAAAAAATCTAGTTCTTAATTATAATAAAAAACAGAACTAAATAATATAATTATTAACTACTTGGGTTATTTAATAGGAGAGAAAAATGGAAAAATTTTGTTAAGAGTGAATGTGATGTTGTCATGTGACATCTCTAGTACCCTTTTATTATAATAAAAAAAATTATACAGGCCTCAAAGATATCAAGACAAATGATATTATTGAAGTTAAAATATGAGAAAAAAATGGATAAATTCTATTCATATTATTAGACCTCTCAAATCATCTTTTGTTTACTTGAAACGTGGTGATGCTAGAATAAAATGAAACCATACCACCCTAAAGGATGTAAACAACTACCTGCCAAGAGTCCTGTCAGAAATACAGCAAACTCCACTGTCAAATGTCAATGAATATAAAATGCAAGTTACAACTACATATATGAAACCAAACGGTTGTAAATAAAACAAAAACATAAATAGGCTAAAATAAGGTGTTGGTAACATAGTATAACATACAAGCTTATCAGCCCACTCACGGTTCAACGGTCCCAACCAGAAGGCCTCCTCCTTTCTCTAGGACGGTCTTTCGACCTGCATAATATACAAGTGTGTAATGAGACAACTCTTACTCTCTAATCCTCGAATATAATCCACATATGACAAATTTGACCAGTTCACTTGTAGATAGTTTCCGTTTTTCATTTCTCAAAGGGGTTGAGGGTCACTTAAATCTATTTTGGTGCATAAATTAAATATAAAAAAAAATCAGGTATGACCAAATAGGCTGAGGGTGAACCTGTCATGTCTGTTTGACCTATTACCCAACCCACTCAGCTTGTGACCACTAATTAACCCGAAAACAGTATCTAAATGAAAAGTTTTAATCAAGAAAATCACCTCTCTGAACTACCCTGGCTTCCATGTCCTGCGTTCTGACTAGCGGTATTGCCAGCTGCCATGGGAGTAAAACTTGATGAATTGGTAATAGGAGGCGGAGGTCGTACATCTCCACCTATGGAACCACCAGAAACAAAACCAGGCAAAACCATTTTCTTGTTACTATTGAGTAAACCCTGATTTTGAGAATTTGATGAAGCAGCAACAAAGCTACTTTTGAACTGAGCCATAACTCCTGATTTAAGTGAATTAACAGCTGAACTGCGACCAGTTGATGCGGCAGCTTTTGGTTCTGAACTGTAGCCTATCCCCAAACCAAAATCCACACCACGCACACCTCGATTGCCACCTCCCCTTCCTTTTGCCCTTTTCCCACCTGCACAAACATGAAACAAATCAAAATGATAAGAATGACTGACATGGTAGGAGATTCACTTCGAGAGTAAGCTTAAAAATACATGAACGCAGTCCAACCATACGGTAATAAATCATGGGTGATATATAAGAATATCAAAAAAAAGAAAGCCAAAAACATACCTCCTTTTCTAGCATCTCGTTTGGATCTATACTTTCCATCCTGAAATATTAAAAATAAAATAAAAATATCACTCACAACAATATGCATGAATTTTTCAGATGAAAAAAGTAACGTTAGTGTTAAGATATATACGGCACCTTTAAGTTGCTTTTAAGAACAAAAGAAAATCACGTCATTTGTTCTTTGTATAAGATAATACTGTTGAAATATGTGGGAGTGAAAAACGACAAGTATGTCTGGTTACAATTTATGTGAAAGTTCCAAAGATATTCTGATTCATTAGCAACATATCAACACTAAGGATTTTGTTAGCATTTGTTTCTAAAAATTTATCTCGTAAAAAGCATTTTGTTAAAAACGCTTGATTCGTTAGTGGTACTTGTAAGGACTAAGGAGCAACTGTACTTAAGGAAAACAAGGTCCAACCTGTGATCCATTTTGACTACTTAGAATGAAATAACAAACTAACAATTTTCTAGCTTACTCCATCTCCACTTGTTGACACAAACTTCCTGAAACTCTAGTGCGGGTTTAACCCTAGCTGTGAGAAAAGGAACAAGGGTACAAACTACCTACCAAAACATGATTATATCCTCTATCTAATTGCACCATCCACAAACTTAAAAGTGTAACAAAAGACAACTTTATCTCAGTGCAATGCAATTAAACCCACAAAATAGCAATGCAAATGTTATCAATGAGAACCTGGAGTAGTTTACTAGTTTGATCTGCACAACTCACAGAAGTCACAATAAAGGTACTTGACAGTGTAATATAAGACCATTATATACCATCTTGGTAGTCCCTGTATATCCTGAAATCAATACCAAGTTTGGGCAATCATACCTATCTACTAGCATGAGTAGTAGTAAGAAAACCTACAACATTTTCTCCTTGCTTCATTGCAGGGAAACAGCAGGAATCTTGTTCATATTTTGTTTCATGAAACTTATCTTGTAAACATTGTGTCCTGAAGGTTAGGGGTAGATAGCTATATTGTAGGCAGTCCCTATATTTTCCTCCAAAACACCTCGTACAAACAGCCCATTGATGATGGTTGGTTAAGTATAAGAAAAATAACATACAATTATCTTCCCTGGTTCAACAAAACAGGTGGGATTGAAGATTTAAGCTAAGACATTAGAAAACACTAGACAGATCCCCATTTCATACATTCATGTTTACCAAGAATAAAATGAAAATGTAGTATCGCACATGCTTTCTTCCTAAAAATGAAGAAACAAGAAGAAGAAAAACTATAGTTATGTAGTATAAGGACAAAAAAAGATACCTTCATAGCAAGGTCCATAAGTTCCATCGACACATTTTGACCAGCAGCAATCAAACTGTTGACCAACTCTCCAGCAAAACGGGCCTCTTTATGTGTAATAAGAGTGTAAGCAGTCCCATCTTTATCACCAGCCCGGCCCGTTCTCCCAATTCTATGCACGTGCATGTCCATATCTCTAGCTATATCAAAATTAACCACTGACTTAATTGATTTAATGTCAAGACCACGGGCAGCAACATCAGTTGCCACAAGAACATGGTATGTTCCGGCTTTAAATTTTTGCAATGTCTCCATACGAGATGCCTGATCTTTGTCACCATGAAGGGCAGCAACTTTAAACCCTTTTTGGGAAAGTTGACTTTCTATCTCATCTACTGTTGCCTTTTTTGAAGCAAAAACCAATACATCACCATTGTCAATCAGTTCTGGTAGCTTTTCCAGCAACCAATTCAACTTCTCTGAATCAGAAACTAGAACTTGAACTTCTTGGGTAATATCCTCATTTGCCATCCCAATTTCACCAACAGTAACTCGAACCGGATCAGTAAGAATTTCCCTAGCAAGCTTCTCAATTTTTCTAGGCATTGTTGCTGAAAAAAGCAATGTTTGGCGATCTGGCCGGATTTGACCTACAATTGACTTTATTTGTGGTTCAAATCCAAGATCAAACATTCTATCAGCCTCGTCAAGAACCAAATAAGTAGCTCTTAACATTGTGAGTGCTTTCATCTTTAGCATATCTATTAACCTTCCAGGAGTAGAAATAACAATTTCACACCCTGACTTCAGTTCTTTAAACTGCTCAAGTTTTGACATCCCACCATAAACTGCAGACACACGAATACCATACACTTTTGCAAATTTCTTGGCCTCTAAATATATTTGGTGTGCAAGTTCTCTGGTAGGTGCACAAACTACTCCAATGGGTCCCTCTTCTTTAGACAATTCAGGTTGATCCATAATATGTACAATCATAGGAAGTACAAATGCAGCAGTCTTGCCTGAACCAGTTTTTGCAATGCCAATAATATCTCTCCCAGATAGCACAATTGGCAAAGATTGGCACTGTATTGGAGTAGGCTTTTCATAGGCTTGTTTTGCAATTGCTTTCATTAACTCTACAGAAAATCCAGCTTCTGCAAATGTTTTTATTGGCCTTGGAACATCAAAGCCTGAAACACGGATGCCCAAACTCTTTCGATACTCTGCGACATCTTGTTCACTCATACCTGGAATGAAGATAAGTAAAACCTTAATAATACGTGATGGCTACATTAAAACTGATATAAACACATGGTCCTATCAATAAAAAATGTCTGCATATTATTTTCAGTTAAGACGTGAAGCCAAAAAAAAAGTTTGGAATCGCATATACGATTCACTTTGAGGAAGTTTCCTAATTTGTCAGCTGCATAGCATGTATCTTGATTTTTGCTAGCAGAAGGTAAATATTATAACTAGGTGGCTAAATGGGGATACCTTCCCAGTGTCCATAGAAAGGTCCTGGTCTTTTATATAGTTTACTTAACATACGTGTTGTTAATCACAATCTCAGGGCATAAAGATTGTTTATCTGTTAGTAAAGTTGCAGTTGCAGTTAATAGTTTCTTATCAATTATTCGGCGTTTGAGATAATTGAGCTAACTCTATTGGGTTTCACTGTTTAAGTATGGGGTGCTTCACTGCTTTGCCTTCTACATAACTTCCAAGTTCCATTGGTTACACAGTAATGTCTTATGTCTATAGCTTGTATGCTGACTTAGTGAAACAAAAGAATTTACTGAATACGTATATCAAGTCGGTTGATAGTCGCTCTGAACAATAACCCTTTTATGCATGATCATCTAAGGGGCGTTGCCTAAGAAATCCTAACCTTTATTCATCTATGAGCTTAAACATTTCACTTAAAGCATGAATGGAGCATGTTAACAGATTGCGGAGTAAGTGTTAATGTTGTCTTCCAAACCCAATCAGTCGAACATTCAGATAAGTAAAATAACATAAGCAATGAAGTGACATTTTAACATCAACCAACAAAAAACCGATTTAACATGTACCTGATATGGATGGTTTCTCTTCATAAAAATCTTTGTTAAACGGTTCATAATCAATCAAACTATGATCCAGAGCAGCGATAGGCTCAATCTTCTTCTTATCAACAACTATCGGATTATCATCAGAATCATATTCCAGCATTCCAGCATCCACAGCCTTAGCAGCAGCATACACCTCCTCATCCGAATTATAACCAGCATGAAGAGCCTCAGACGCCAACGTCAAACCAACATCCTTCTTCGCTCTCAAATAACTCTCCATCGGATCATCATCCTCATCATCTCTATACTTATCCGCCTTCTCCTTCGCCTTCGGAGGCGGCGGCGCCCTCATCTCCTCATGAATCCCCTCCATAAACGCATCAAGCGGATCAATCTCACCATCGTCTGCTCCGCCCTCAGCTCCGCCGCCTCCGTCGTCGTTATTCGCCGCGTTGTTGCCGGAATCGTCATACTCAATATCATCAACGTCGGTGTCTTCGTAGTGGTCGTGGCCGCCGCCGCGAGACGACGGAGGAACGTAGAGCCGTTGAGACGCCTGTGGTCGCTCGAAGCTATACGTCGATTGTTTGTTGATTCCGAAGCCTTCGAATCCGAACTTTCTCTTGGACATTGAAACCCTAGGTTGTTCTATTGCGTTTACGAACAAAGTAGAACGTTGGTGGTAAACCCTAGCTATTATAGGTTTATGAAGGGTTTTTAGTGGTTGGTGGTTGATCGGAGAGTATGGTGTCGCCGGTGAGATTTGAACCAATATCCACGGCGATGATCGGCGGTGATCGGCGGCGAGGGTTGTGTTAAAGGGGTGGGGTGATTTTGTTCGTTGGAAAGTAGTCTCCGATGTGTAGATACTGTAATCTTAATTCTTGATTTCGTTAAATAAAACGTTTTCTTTTTCTTTTGAATTGTTTATCTTTAATTTTAAATTTTAACTATGATACAATCTCATGTAATATACGAGTTTGATAAATAAATTATTATATTTATACTAACAAAGAGTTGAGATCTATAAAATATTAAATAAAAAATATGATTGAAAATATATATGAATAAACATTTTAATTATTTGATAAAATATTTATATTGTTTTTAAAACATTCGTTTTAAAAATTATTGCTTTGAAAAAAATTCTTTTATTAATATCTCAATGTTTAAACCTTGTGTTTGTTTTATAAAAAAAATTATATAACTTATATTTTAAAAAAATATATTGACTTTAAAATATGTTATTAATGTAAAAAGGTTTTATTGTTTAAGAAAAAATCATAGTCTTAAACAATTTTGATTTTATTTTAATCAAAATATTTAGTTTTTATTTAATAAAAAATGACTTTTAAAAGATATGAGTAAATTCTTGGCCCGTATTAGGTAATTTAATCATTTTAACCCATAAAAAAAAATTTAATATATCAGACCCTAAGTTTACATGTTCATGTTAAAAATGATCTAAATATGACATGTATTCTATGAGAATTAAAATGTATAACAAATGGGACGTGCTTTAAAGATACGAAAGTGTTTATAAAAAATGAATCTCCTCAAGTATAAGTAGGATAATTATGATATGTAGATCTAATCATAATATTATCAAGTGTTTTGAGTTAATTAGCTTAAAAATAATAAAATGTAAATTTAGGAGTAACTAGTGTTTTGTTTCGCGCTTCGTGAGAAAACAAAAAAATTAAAAACGTGAGGAAGTAACATCAAATTGGGTTTAATAGTCATACACAAACGCATGTTGTGCCAATATAATTAGTGGTTTAAAACAACTAGAGTTAAATTACGGAAATGGTCCTTGTGGTTTATTGAAAATAACAGTTTTGGGTACTAAGAGTTTTTGTTTCATGTTTGGGCATTGTGTTTTTAATTTGTAGCGAGTTATGGTATTAATACTAACGGATATTAATTTTTCTGTTAAATGTAAGGGTATTTTTGTCTTTTCATTTTACATGGACGTTAATGTACATAAATGGACTATTTATGTCATTTAGTATGTATAAGGGACTGCTTGTGTATTTAGTATACATACATATACATATATATATATATATATATATATTTAATAATTATATATACATAATATGTATTATATGTATACCATGTTGAATTGCCCTTAAGTTCCAAGGACAGTCGCTAACCACGAACGCTTGCCACCACCAGCCGTTGCCTACCGACCACCACACCATCGCATCGTCTTCGCCGCCACCATGTTCTCAGATCGTCAAGGAAACAAAAGCAAAACCGTCAACACCATCTTCATAGTTATTTTCACCACCACCCCGACCACTACAGTAACCGCCATCACCACCATTAGCACCACCACAATATCAATCACATAACCACCACCATCATTATCATTGCATCGTACCGACCATCTTACCATCACAATCATCGGATCATCACCGTATCACACCATCCAAAACCTGTGTCATCTCCATCAAACTTGAGGTTTAGAGTTTGAGAAAAAAACTTCATCTACAAGCCTTGAAATAAAAAAGATCCCCAATTTGAGTTTTAGCGTTTTGAAGCTTTGGGGTTGAAGACAAGGACAATATGAGAAATATGGTGTGTGGTAGCAAGGGTGGGTAGTTACGATGGTGGATTTATTGGGTTCATGGTATGAAATGGGAAAAAGAAGATGTATGGGTGTTGGTTTGGTTGGGGTTAAATTTTAACTTGTCACACCTCGATCGACGGCGGAATCATCGGGGCGGACGAATGGGAGACGATTGCTCATAGCACATGGAACTAAATAAGCTGTAGTAATCTTAACTATCATTTATCATTGAACATTACAAGACAAATAAGTCATTACAAAACAATCAAGATACAACTAATAATATAAGATTTTCAATTAATCTAGGTCCAAGTCCTATATGAGCACAAGAAGATATTTAAGTAGTAAACCGAAATATGTTAAAAATAAATGGGTTAGCTATAAAGTTGGTGAGTTCCCATGGTTTAAACACACACATACACATGTGTGTGCGTATATATATATATATATATATGTATATATATATATATGTAAAAAGGGTTACAAGTAGCAATTCATGACCATGGTTACGAGTTAGCAAGCTTATAGAACACATACACTTACAACCAAACCTCGACTTGATTACAAGTATATATGATTGGCTAAGTGTACTTGGTTCCCATGATCAACAAACATACGTCATCAGGAGTCGGCAATACACCGGCTTTAGCACCAAATAGGCTTGTCAGGCCCAAAGATTTAAGACGTCGTCATGCTAACAATAGTTAATGATTGTAAACAAAATATGTATCTCATACAAGACTTACAATAACACAAATAACCATGACAAAAAGGTAAAGATGAATTGCATGTGCATTTACAAGTA
>BJCM01166008.1:15082-42896 GCA_018326385.1 Flaveria bidentis | reverse complement strand
TCAGGTCAGTGCCACCGCACAGCAGAGAGGCACACAACCTATCTTCTTGTTTGAGCAATTATATTCTTTTTGCACAGATCACACCAACAACATAGGTTATTAGCTTGATTGTTTTTTTTTCAATTTTCTTGTGCTTTGCTCATTTTTATGGTCATCCGCACACATTTGTGGCGTTTATTTTGCTTGTCACCCCTTATAGGAACTTCGTTGATTGTATTAACCAGGGATAAGATGATAACCCACAGCTTGTTGAACAACTTAGTTTGAACTTGAAATCACCAACGAGGTCTACTTATTTATTGTGTTGAATCTACCGACACATCATCTAATGGTCTAGCAACCTCTAGGTCTACTTTCTTCGTGTTACCTTAGTAGCAGCTAGTTTTACTATCATTTTTCCTTTTATGTTGCTTAGACTTCTCAGACTTATACTTTGAATTTTTCATCTTAAACAATTTCATTATTTTAAAGTCTCAATCTTTTTGTTCCTGTGTACTATCATTTTCCATAGGCATTGAATCAGTATCACAGATACGATCTCATTTCTATTAGCTAGACTGTCCTCCTCTCTCATTTTTTAGTACTAAAATTAAAGCAACTAATTTAATACTAATTTAACCTATTCTCCCATTAAAATTCTGAAGCCGAAAATATTTTTGCGTTTAGAATTTTATTAGGCGAAGAAATAAAATAAAATAAAATAAGATAAGATAAGATAAAATAAAATAAATTAAAATAAAATAAATTAAAAAATAAAAAATACAAATAAAAAATTAAGCCTACTTGTCGGACTAAGTACTATCATCGTCTGAAATCACTTCACTTTTCTTTTTAACGTCATTGACCTCTAGCAGATATAAAATGTGGTTTATCAAAAGCTTTTGTGTAGAGGTCAGCGCGTTGAAAATAAGTATTAATTTTAACAACATTGATTAAATTCTTTTCAAAACAATCACGTATAAAGTGACATTTAATGCCGATGTGTTTGGTTTTAGGATGTTGGACCGGATTTTTAGTTACGGCTATAGCAGTAGAATTATCAACAAATATAGGAGTGTTAGAGAAATTCAAACCGTAGTCCCGCATTTGCTATTGAATCCAGATGATTTGTGAACAGCAGCTTGCAGCAACAACGTATTCAACTTCACAAGTTGACAAAACAACTTATGTCTGCTTCTTACACTGCCACGTGACTAATCGTCTCCCAAAGAATTGACATCTTGCTGAAGTTGATTTATAGTTTATTATTCAGCCGCCATAATCCAAGTCACTGTATGTTGTAAGCTCAAAGTCATCGTCATGAGGATACCACAATCCAAGTGTTGAAGTACCCTTCAGATAACGAAATATCCTTTTGACGCCTATGAGATGGTTGACTTTCGGTTTTGCCTGATATCTGGAGCAGAGACACGTTGCATACATGATATCAGGTCTTGAGGCAGTGAGGTACATGAGGGATCCGATCATTCCTCGGTACATAGTGGCGTCCACCAGATCACCATTTTCGTCGGGTGCTACGTCATGGTTTGTAGGAAGTGGAGTCCCAGCTGCGGAAGCATTCTCCATATCGAACCGACTTAGAATATCACCTACATACTTGGTCTGATGTAGAAATATGCCCTTTGGTGTCTGATCCACCTATAACCTGAGAAAGAACTTCATCTCTCCCATGGCACTCATCTCAAACTCAGCTTTCATTACTGCTTCAAATTCTTTACATAGTTCTTCGTTTTTGGAACTGAAGATTATGTCGTCAACATAATTTTGAACAAGCAGTAAGTCACCATCCTTTTCTTTGATGAATAGTGTATAGTCAATCACTTCTCTGCGAAATCCGTGTTTCACAAGATGATTCGAGAGCTTTTCATACCATGCTCTTGGGGCTTGATGGAGCCCGTAGAGAGCCTTGTCTAGTTTGTAAACTCTGTCCCGATGATACGAATCCTCAAATCCTTTGGGTTGACTAACATACACTGTCTCCCAGATTTCACCATGAAGAAATGCACTCTTTACATCCAGTTGATATATTTTAATCTTCATGTAAGATGCATAGGCTAGGAAGATACGAATTGCTTCCATTCTCGCCACAGGTGCAAAGACTTCATTGTAATCAATTCCCTCGACTTGTCAAAATCCTTGAACTACAAGTTGAGCCTTGTTTCTGATTATGACCCCTTGATCATCTTTCTTGCATTTCAAGACCCATTTGGTGCCAATGACCTTAGCACCTTTAGGTCTATCCACCATTGTCCATACACCTAACTTCTTGAATTGAAGAAGTTCTTCTTGCATGGCACTCACCCATGCCTCGTTGTTTAGGGCTTCACTGACACATTTTTGCTCAAATTGAGACACAAAAAATGATACGCACCATCGTGAAGATACCCCTTTTCCATCACTGAGGCATAATCAGCTGAGTATAGCTGATTTCTTATCTGAACTCCTAATCTTACATCTCCAATGACATTGTCCAGAGGATGATAAACATGTAAGCATGATCCAAGAGTGGTGGGAACCACTACCTCATTATCCAGATTGTGAACAATAGGTTCGGTATCTGAGGCAGTGGGGTGTGAGGTTCCGAAGTGTCAAAGGCATCAACATCAGATGCTTGTGTACTTGTAGTAGTAGGAACATGTTCCTCCTGATCCACCTGATCGTTCTCCACGTCTTCATCATCTAAGGAAGAGTCACTTACTTCCAGTGCTCCCCCTGAATGAGTGGAAGACTCACCTTGTGAACCTAATGTTGTTGAGTCTTGTGATGATGTGTTTAAGATATCATACATCATTTTGGTTGCTAACTCATCTTCAAGAGGGGAGAGAAAGATGTTGAAGGACTTAAAAAATCCATCATAGTCGAAGAAGAATGCGGGTCCTTTGCCAGCAAGAGGGGTGGTGTATCTATGAACATCGACATTGCACCACACTTCTACTTGACCCGTTGAGTTGTTGTAAATCTCTTATTTGGTATGTTGTATCCTAGAAAAATTCCTTCTTCAGCCTTCTCGTTGAACTTCCCTGACTGAGTTTTCTTCAGAAGAGTACATGGTGCTCCAATCGGTTCGAGGTACTCTAGATTAGGTTTACGTCGTTGTAGTAACTCGTAACACGTTTTACCATGACGCTTGACCATGAGGACTCGATTTAGGGTGTAACATGCATTGGCCACTACCTCATTCCAGAATTCAATGGGCAGTTTCGAGTCTGCTAGCATCGTCCGAGCTGTCTCTATCAAGCTGTGATTCTTTCTCTTAGCAACTCCATTCATTTGAGGAGTGTAGGCATACGTGAATTGGTGTACAATTCCCTTTTCTTTGCAGAATTCCTCCATCCATTGGTTCTTGAACTCGGTACCGTTGTCTGAGCGAACTTGTCTTACCATCCAATGTAGTTACTAGCTCTTTGAATGATTCAAATGTCTTTGATTTGGATATCAAAAACATCACCCAGCAGAATCTTGAGTAATCATCTGTAACTACATAGCAGTACAAGTCATCAGTAATGCTCCTCGTACTGACTGGACCAAACAGATCCATGTGAAGAAGCTCAAGAGGCAACTCGATGGAATTTACTTTCTTAGCCTTATGAGCCTTCTTGGTATGTTTTCCTTGCTTACAAGTGACACAGAAATCCGGTAGTTGGAAGTTCTTAACGTTTACTCCACGCACTAGATCATTCTGGATCAAGTGATTCATCTTCCGGGGATTTATGTGTCCTATTCTCCTATGCCAGGAGATGAAGTCTTTCTCTGTTGCCTTTGACAAAAATCATTGTACTTGATGATCAGTTGTGGAGGCCTTTGATAGATCCAAGACATATAAATCATTATATCTTGAAGCTGACATCAAGACTTGGTCCTCCGGGATTACATAATCCTTCTTCAACATATAGCACTTCTTGTTGTCAAAGACAACCTTAAAGCCTTTGTCACAGATTTGGGATACAGAAAGTAAGTTATTTTGAAGTTGTTGAACATAGTTTACCTTATCAAACTTCACTTTCTGGATTCCCACTTCCCCTTGAGCTATGATGTAGCCTCTTTTATTTCCAGCAAACGAAACGTGTCCTCCTTTAATTTGTTTGACTTTTGAAAGGAGAGACAAGTTCCCAGTCATGTGCCTTGATGCTCTGCTATCAACAATCCAGGTATTTGTAGAGGCACTATAGCGAACACCCTGTACATTTAAAGGAAATGATTAGTTTAGGTTAGGGACCCAAGCCTTAACTGGCTTGGGTGTCCCAGAGACATCACACATCATAAATTCTACCCACTGTCCATTAGAGGGTGAGGGCATGTCTATTTTCTTCTTGTTCTCATTATCAGACATTGTACTTAATTTTTCCTTCCATAAGCCAGTTTTGTGTAAGGCCTGTTTGTGATAAACAGATGACTGGCTTACAGTTTGAACTTTATGTTCACTAATCCTTTTTGGTGGAGTAATAGAGATCCATTTCGAAGAACTTGGTTTAGTGTCCTAAAGTTCAACTTTCTTCCTTGGTGTCTGATTAGTAAGGACAATGAGAAGAGATGTGTCCATACTTTCCACAGTTATAGCATGATCTATTTTCTATACGTTGGTGGAACTATTTCTACGGGGAAGTGTATGACATATTTGTAACTTTAGTTTGTTTGGGTTTTACCACTTATTGTTTAGATGTTTTAGCTTCTTTACCCTTTTGTTTATTTGGACTAAGACATGGTGCACGTGGTTGGTTAACTTATTTGGTCTTTTTGGGTTCAGTATTAGACATGTTAGAACCTGACTTTACCTTAACCCTTTCAAATTGTTTATCCAAATTAACAATAGGCATTTTACCCTTTGACTTTAAAGTGGTCTCCTTTTGTTTAGTGACAGCTTTAATAAGTTTACTTGTGGAATTTGGATCACTTATCAGAGGAGTGGACACCACATGATCCTTGATTGGATTGTTATTAATTGGTTTGAATTTAGCATTCAACAAGGTCTCAAGTGGTGGTGGAACCACTTTGTGTTGGGTATTCTACCTTTCAAGAAATTGAAGATTTCCAACATTATTGAAATTGAAGATTTGAAGAACAATAGCAACAACATATTAGTCTAGGGTTTGTTTTGTAATTATTGTAAATGCTAGACTAGTATAAATATTGGAACATATTATCATTGTAAAGTGTGAATAATTCACCACTTGTTAGGGTGAATTAGGTCCATCACCAACAACATCATATCATCATCCTTCATAGATGATGATTTCAACAATATATCAATAAACATCAATCATTAAACAAGTTTGTGTTCTTCATCATGTTCATCATTATTATATTTTAGCATCTAATCATTCAAGTCTTATTATTATCAATATGAATCCTAAGATCCCTGCTCATTGTTTCGTTCATATCGGAAACACACAATTGGTATCAGAGCCGGAGTTGATGGATTCATATTGATTTTGATGAGATTTCATGGTTAGATTGCTGAAATTATTGAAGATCTGAAGAAAACAATTCAACAATCAATTCAACATTCATGTTTGCGGCTGCCTTAAGTTTCAAACAAATTAGGGTTTGCGGCTGTCAAAGCAAGGATCAAGAGGCTGCAGATTAGGGCTACTTCCGACCAAATTATGGCTGCCAAATGCGGCTGCTGATTAGAGCCTCATACGACTAAGGGCTGCCCAATTAGGTTTGCGATTTAATCAAAGGCAGCTTTTGTGATCTATTGGAAGGGGCTGTCGATTAGGGTTTCTTGCGGATTAGGGCTGCTCCCGAACCAATTGTGGCTGCCGAAGTGGGCTGCCAATTAGGGCTGCAAAAGAGGCTGCCGTAGGCAGCTTGTATCGAAAGAATGAGGCTGCCGAATATGGCTGCCAAATGCAGCTGTCGATTAGAAACTCTTGCGAATTAGGGTTGCCAAAGGTGATCTTAGATGCCCTAATTAGGGTTGCCAAACCAAAGTGTCTCTTGCGGCCACCTTAGGGAGGCAAAATTAGGGTTTGCAACCTAGGGTTACAAATGGGCTCGTGAACACCATTGGATTTTGTTACTTGGGCTCCATCATTAAACAAAAACATCAATTGGACTTGGGCTCATGTGTTGAAGATTGGGCTTATGATCAACAAAACAAATTTGGGCTTCGTATTTGGGCTCTCATAAACAAAAAGAAGTGACATTGAGTTACCTAATATAGTTGTACTAAAGTTTTGAAGACATCGCTTCTGCTTCAACAACAAATTTCTTGACTTTGGACAACTATTCAACAAAAACAAGATCAAGCTTCAATTCACATTGGAAATCTACAATTTAGGGGGAGTATTGTTGGGTATTCTACCTTTCAAGAAATTGAAGATTTCCAACATTATTGAAATTGAAGATTTGAAGAACAATAGAATCAAAATATTAGTCTAGGGTTTGTTTTGTAATTATTGTAAATGCTAGACTAGTATAAATATTAGAACATATTATCATTGTAAAGTGTGAATAATTCACCACTTGTTAGGGTGAATTAGGTCCATCACTAACAACATCATATCATCATCCTTCATGGATGATGATTTCAACAATATATCAATAAACATCAATCATTAAACAAGTTTGTGTTCTTCATCATGTTCATCATTATTATATTTTAGCATCTAATCATTCAAATCTTATTATTATCAATATGAATCCTAATATCCATGCGCATTGTTCCGTTCATATCGGGAACACACACTTTGTAACCCAAACCCTCCCCGTTGTTGCGTTCTCTCACTAAGTGCTGAACTATGTGAGAAGAACTGGTCCAACTGTGCAGCTTTTGTTTTAAAGAGTTTACTTCGACTTCCAAAACTGTTTTTGTTTCTTAGTTGATTCTAGGGAGTTTAAATGGAACTTTATGTCATTTTCTTGGTTAAAAGCTACAACTTTGGTTTCCCTTAGTTGTTTATTTAACTGTTCTATTTTCTCTTTATAAATGTCTTCATTTTGTTTTAAAATCCGGTTGGCCTCTGTGCACAGTTGCAAGTCATTTACTAAGCTATCATTGTAATCTAATAACCTAGCAAAAATTGAATCTATGTTGTCTCTAAATTTATTACATTCAGTACAAGCATGATTATCAAAAAGTTGGTCTGTGGTACTTACCTGAGAAGGTTCGGTTGAATCAGCCATTATCGCAGAGTTTGACTGTTCGGGTGCTGGTGATTCTGAACATGTTATGCTGGGACCTTCTTCATTCAAGTGAGTGACCACAGTAGCAGTATCTTCATGATCTGACATTACTAGTGTTGGACTCACTTGCAGTGTCATCATCCAAACTTCAACATTTGCGATGTTGGACTCACCCGTGTATACAAAAAGAAAGGTCCAATCTTGACCTTCGTCATCTTGTGCAGTCAAAGCCTTAGGATCTTTGCTTGATGATGTAGCTTCACTTGTGGGTTTGTCTTTACGGTTGAATGATAAGAAAGGATTACTGTTACCTGTCTTCTTGGGCTTCACACATTCACGTTTGAAGTGCCCCTTTTCTCCACAGTTGAAACAGATAACTTTGGTTTTGTCGAAACCAAAGGTTGTATCCTTTGTAGTTATCAAGTTCTGTCCGGTCTTCTTCACAAACTTCTTGGATCTACGAACAGCACTTGCCAATGCCCACATAATGTCCATTCTTTCCAATTCATTCCCGTCCACCTGCTCATAATCCTCATCAGCCAGGTGGCAATTTCCGATCTTTCCAGCAACAAGACCATCATAAGAATGAACAACCGCAGCTAAGAGGTCCATATGCTCCTTTGCAACATCCACATTTATATTCCCGAGATTCTCGGTCTTCAACTTCATAAAATTTGATTCAGGTACTATATATTGGGTGCTAGATGACCCTGGCGTTTCAGATCCTAAAGTAGAGGCTTGCGGAGGAGCTGTTGAACTTGACACAAATGCAGTTTATAATGGTGCTCATGCGTTTTTTGAGGTGGAAGTTGAATTATACAGAGACGGGTTCTGATCATAAGATCCTTTCTGAGACCTGTACTTCATCCTCAGTTCCTCCTCCCTCAGTTTTAGGATGAAGTCGTTTATGTCTAATTTAGCTAGTAAATTGTTTTGTTTCAAATTAGACACAAACGAGTCCCACTTCTCTAGCAGACCATCGGCAAAACTTGATACCCTATCTTCCATTGACGTTGTAACCCCATGAGTGTGAAACTCACTCATTAAATGGTAGAATCAGTCTATGACATCATCCAAGCTCTCCTTATCCATCGATGAGAAGTTATCGAACTCCTTCTCAAAGCCTTAGCCTTTAGAGCTTTTAACGATGCATTCTCATCGTATCGTTTTTCCAGAGCCTCCCATAATTTCTTTGCCTGTTTATTCTCAGAAAATTGGTGGAATATATCCTTAGGTATCGACTGAGTTAACAGGGCATACACCTTTTTCTCAGCAATATACTTTACCTTTTGGCTATCAGTCGTGCCGCCTAGAGTAAGTTTGACGCCATCTGCACCAACCAGCATACTATAACCAGTCTCGATTGATTCCCATAGATTGGGATCAACACCATTTAAATAAATTTCAAACCTTTGCTTCCATTGTGGGTAATCGTCTAACGTGATAAGCTTAAGCGGCTTATTGTGATTCCCAATCTTATTTTCCAGAAGTAACAAGTTCTGGATACGCGAGTCTCTACCTGCAGTAAAAGCCGAGTACTGATCTTCCATTCCTTTATACTTAGAGAGTTTGAACACAATTTTTTCACTGGTGTGAATGGAGAGATGCGATTGGGTCAATCGTGTGGATGAACTAATGCGGATGAATCAATCATGCGATTGAATCAATGCGGATGAGTCAATCGTGCGATTGAGCTGATGCTGATGAACTATGTGAATGGGGTGTTCAATCGTATGAAAGGATTAGCGACTGAGTTCAATCGTGCGTATGGGAGGTGCGATTGAGTTCAGTCGTGCGATTGAGCCAATCATGCGATTGAGGCTGCTGGATTTGAAAATTCGAAGATTTTTGGTACTTTGACACCAAAATACGATTTTTCACAAACCCTAATTTGCCGTTAGCAAAAAACGTGAACTTTTTGATCTGGAGACACTGAAAACACTGTTTTACCAAAAAGATGATGTTTTTTGAATGAAAAACATGATCTTTACACCAAATCGATCGAATCACACGCAAAATCGAGAGCCAAAGCTCTGATACCACTTGTTAGGACCGATTAGGTACGGAGTACTAACTGATTTTGCACGTATACCAACTCAAATAGTGCGGAATCCTATTTGATTGGCGATCCAATCAGGGAGAACATAGTTAAGATCAATCTAACGATTAATGAAACGTTATGAATGATTAGAACACGATCAACTATGATCTATGAACTTGGAACAGGTCTTATTGAGTCTCTGGACGGCTAGGGTACGATTATATGCTTAGGCATTCGAATTGTTATGTTTTTTCACGAATTAAGTGGTATTTATATGTTAGGGTTTTCCATTCATGCGACTGAACCATTAGCATGATTCAGTCGTGCGACTGAAGCATGCGATTGATCCATCCGCACGACTGAAGGTCTAGTCGTGCGACTGAGTCAATCTTATGTCTCTATCGTGCGACTGATCCAGTCTCCTGGTTCAATCGTACGACTGGTCCATTAGCATGAAGTATTCATGTGTATGGTCCATTCGCATGAGAACTTCACACGATTAAGTTTGAACATGTTTCTCAATCATTATTGACTAATAATTATGTAAACAACCACAGACCTATATAGTTAGTTCAATATGCGTTATCACACAATAAACAACGAAATATTAAACATTATATGCATCAACCACATATTGCATTTCATTCATACCCATTCAATTACATATACGTAAGATATGAAAGACATTTTACATTAAGCTGCTAAACTAGGTACACATGTATCTACATGTTGTTTTGTTTAGTTTTGTGCATTGTTGTTGTTGTTTTCTTCTCTGCTTTTTTATCAAAGAACAGCCACAAAATAGGTTCTGTTTTTGGTATTCCGTTTAGTTTGCTTAGTTCAGGTTATTGGTTGTTTGGTTATATTATTTCCACTTGCGTAGTTATGTTTGTTACTACTATTATTGATATTGTTATCTCGTCACTCGTTTTAAAAAACAATTAGAAATACCAACAAGTTCTTAAGGCAGTGCACGAAGCCCTAACGAGGAAGGCGTTAGTGGTTTATGGTCCATAATGCTAATCCCTAATGGCCTTATATTGATTTCCGTTCCCTATCTGAATCCTAAGGTTAGTCACGTACATGTAATACCTAACAAGTAGTATTAAATATTTACTTGTTATCGTCCTTTGATCTCTGGTATTATGGCTGATGAGGGTAAAACGAGAATTGAGAAGTTTGTTGGCATTGATTTTGGATGGTGGAAGATGCAGATTGAAGACTTACTTGTTCAAAAAGATTTGAGTGCAACATTGTTGGGTGATAAACCAGAAAACACCAAAGATGTTGATTGGGCTTCACTTGATAGGAAAGTTGTTGCTATGATTAGACTCTCATTAACAAACAATATTGCCTTTAACATTCTAAAGGAAACAACAGCCAAAGGTGTCATGGGTGCACTATCCAACATGTACGAGAAGTTGTCTGCAGCCAACAATGTCTTTTTTATTCGAGAACTAGTAAACACGAGATTGAATGAAGGTGGCTCTGTTAATATTCATATTAACAAATTTAACTCTATTATTTTTCTTTTAGTGTCTATTGATATCAAATTCGATGATGAAATCCTAGCCTTACTATACTTATCCCTATTAGCCGAAAGCTAGCCGGGAACCATTACAAAAGTTAGTAGTTTGTCTGGAAACATTAAACTTAAACTTGATAGAGTTCGTGACCTGATATAAGTGAGGACATTAGAAGGAAGAGAACTGGTGAGCCTTCTAGTTCATTGTTTAGTACTAAAGTCAGAGGAAGGAAGAATGAACGAGGAGGTAATAGGGGCCGATATAGATCAAAGAGAAAAAGTAAATCAAGACCAAGAAAAGATTATATTACTTGCTGGAATTGTAAGGAACTAGGCACTTCAGAAGTCAATCTCCTAAACTATCAACATCCAAAAAAAGAAAGAGGTTAACGTTGCTACAAATGACACAGATGATGATACTCTTATCTATTGCATTGAGTCATGGATCACGGATTATGCCACTTCTTTTCATGCTACTCTTAGCTCAAAGAAGATGAAGAATTTGAGAACATGAAACTTTGGCAAGGTTTGTTTGGCTAATTATTAGACTTTGAATATTACTGGTATGGGAGACATTGATCTGAAGATTCCTCTAGGAAATACATGGACACTGAAAGATCTTAGGGTAATTCCTAAGTTGAGGAACATGCTAATTTCTATTAGGCAACTAGATGACCAAGTTTATGATGTTTTGTTCGGAGGTGGACAATGGAAAGTCGTTAAAGGAAACTTGGTAGTTGTTCGTGGGAAAAAGAAAGATACTTTATACATGGTTGAGGTACCGACAGGTGACGTGAATGCAGTATCTAGTGGACCAAGTCGATCAATCTAGTTTGTGGTATTAAT
Organism: Flaveria bidentis; assembly: GCA_018326385.1. NCBI lineage: Eukaryota > Viridiplantae > Streptophyta > Magnoliopsida > Asterales > Asteraceae > Flaveria > Flaveria bidentis. The sequence goes on along the minus strand of BJCM01166008.1, from coordinate 31,356 downwards.
GACTTGGTCATATATATGAGAAAGGCATGATGATGCTAGCATGGAAAGGTAATTTCCCATATTTGAAGAAAGTAGAACTTGAAACCAGATTTTGTGAACCTTGTGTGATTGGTAAGAAGAAACGTGTTACTTTTGTGAAGATAGGAAAGACACGTAAGGCTGAAAAACTTGAACTTGTCCACATTGATGTGTTTGGACTAACTCTCATGACATTATTAGGAAGCTCCAATTATTATTTTACCTTCGTTGATGATGCGATGCGTAAGGTATGGGTTTATTTTCTCAATATTAAGTATGATGTGTTTGATGTTTTCAAGAAATGGAAAGTAGTTGTTAAGATGGAAACCAATCTGAAGGTGAAGTGCATAAAGTTAGTAATGGAGGGGAATATACCAGTAATGAATTTGTAAATTACTATGCTGAAAGAGGAATCAAGATGATCAAGATGGTTCCCAGTACTCCCCAACAAAATGGAGTAGCTGAGAGAATGAACAGGATGTTGAATGAACGAGCTGGGAGCATGAGACTAAATGCAGAGCTTCCCAAAACCTTTTAGGATGATGTAGTTAACATTGCTGCATATCTAATAAACAAAGGACCTTTGGTTTATCTTGATTACAAAATACCAAAAGAGGAATGGCTTAGAAGAGAGGTTAGTTATAAACATCTGAAGATATTTAGTAGTGATGCCTACACCGATGTGAACGACTTTGAGAGGGATAAGCTTGATCCTAAAGCCAAGAAATGGCCCTTCATAGGCTATGGATAAGGATTCAATAGTACTAGAAACTCATAAAGAATAGGTGGTGTTTGAAGATGATAACTAGAGTTTCAAAAGCCATGGGTCAGAGATAGAAAGTCAAAATACAGAAGAAGAAAGTTCAAAAACTAAAGATAATGATTAGGAAGAATTTGGTGAACAAGAAGATATTTTTGATAGTGGGAGTTCAGATCTTGTGGATGAATAGTCCCCACCAGTGAATGACTCAGGAAATCTAAATACTTCACATTGGTTAGGAGGTCTAGTCGAACATTTGAATCTCCTCAATGGTATTCTCCATTGGTTAACTATCTTCTTCTCACTAAAATTGGTGAACCATAGTGCTACTCAAAGGTTGTCAGTATGAAAGATTCATATTAGTAGGGGCGAGAAATGAAAGAAGAAATGGGTTCAATTGTAAAGAACCAGTCTCCAAAGACAGATGAAGTTAAGGCTAACATGGAAAAGGTTATTTATGCATTAGCTGTGTGGGCAGTCTTATGTATGCAATGGTATGCACAAGGCCTGATATTGCTCATGCAGTAAGAATTATTAGTAGGTTTATGCCCAATACAAGGAGAGAACACTGGGAAGCAATTAAATGGTTGCTTAGATATTTGAAGGTACTTCAAAGATGGCTTTATGTTTCAGGGTTAGAGATGCAATTCTCAAGGGTTCAACTGATGTAGATTTGGGTGGATGTAAAGAGACCTGCAAGAGTACAATAGGGTATGTATTTACTATAGGGGATACTGTAATATGTTAGATGTCTAGGATCCAAAAGAGCGGGGCACTTTCAACTACAGAGGTTGAGTATATGACAACCGTTAAGGCTAGTAAAGAGCTTGTTTGGTTGAAAATTTTTTTGGGTGAATTGGACAGAAAATAGACAGAGTATCTGTTGTATTGTGATAATGAAAGTGTTTTGAAACTTGCAAAGAATCCACTTTATCATGGGAAGACTAAGTACATTCATATGAGTAATCATTTCATAATATGTCTAATCAGTGATGGTACTATCCAATTGAATAACATTAAAGGGTACAGGAATCCAGCTGACATGTTCACTAAAGTTATCATGTTGGATAAACTGAAGCTTTATGTAGCTTCAGTTCGCCTTTAGGCTTAATTGCAGATGGAGGCGGCTACGGATCAGGTGGTATGAAAGTTTCTTTTTTCATAAAGGTTCAAGATTATAGAAGTACGAGACAAGAGCACGTGCAAATGTTTCACGCATCCAGGTGGAAGCAGGTTGAAGTGTTTGACGCATTGATATGGAGGGCTAGTAAATATGTTTTGAAGCCCAAGTGGGAGATTGTTGTGTTGGGGGTTCTGATCCATCTTGGGTCGGCCCTTGGAACAGTCGCAAGCAAGCTGCAGAAAGGAGTTAGGGGCCTTGGAACCCCCCCATCCTTTAGTTGCTTACATACTTAATATCTTACATATTTTTCAATTTAATCATGTCCCACCTTGACACTACTATCAGACCACCATCCTATCACCAATGTTTGTACCAGATGTGGGTCCCTCAAAACGCCCCTAGTCTCACGAGATTGAGGAATATACCCATCTCAAGCCAGAGTATGAGAACCTTAATAATATATTAGAGATTATTGATAATGTTTCATCCAACTTTGTTGTAAAATTTTAGGTGATAATGGTGTGAGAAATAGTGGGAATTAGTTATCCAAAAACACATGAGTTAGTTTGGTGAAATAAAAAGATTAAATTTAACTTTTAATTACAATTTAATCCAAACGACATAGTTTTGATTGGTTTCGCATCTAAGTTTAGACGCGTGACAGCCTCATATTCATTTTTCCTATATATAAATAATGTTAATTATATATAAAAGTGAGGTTATTATAAATAAATAATATATATTTTGTATGTATATGAAAACTATAATTAGATATAGTTATGAATGTAGATAAGTTAATTTATAAAATATTGAGGTGGTCAAAACCGAGTTCGAGCTTGAAAAACTAATTACATGCTCGGATCAAGCTTTATAAATAGAAGACATATAGCTCGAGCTTGAAAATTAATCATAAGTCAAGAAATAAAATAAATAGAGCACAAACGAGCTAACCTCTGACTGGGTGGTGAGAATAGAATTCTTTGTTGATGTGAATCACCAAGGATCGAATATAATGATTAAGTCGGTGAATATGTAGTAGAAATGTACACACACTGATCATTGAATGTTAAACATAGTGATAAACTTTTTGTATTAATGAAGGGGAACAAGTTACAATAAATGCTAGGGTTTTAGCAAGCAACAGTGACAAGACACCTCTGATACATAAGACAATCGAAGATTTCGATATTTTACGATGTCCCAAAAGCATGGTTTTCTATTTTATTTATAGGCTGACATAAAGTCTGTACAAAATAACTAAACTACCCCTGTACTATACATCAGGAAACTAGTCTAAGTACAAAAACCTAATAAGCATTTCTCCTATTCATCCGCATTGACTAATGCGGATGTCTTGTTTTTTATCAGCATTTCTTTATGGTCTTTAACATTAGTGTTTGGTCATCAGCATTGACAAATGCAAATGAACAAACACTTCTGTGCATTTGTTGTTAAACATCCACATTAGTAAATGTGGATGTACAAAATGCAGGACCAGTGAAGGGGTTCTACTTACAACACAACAACACAGAGAGGAGATTAACCAAACTTAAACAGACAGTGAACTGGATTAACCATAATAAGACACTAAGAACACAAGTAATGTAAGAGATAGAACACAAGAGCACAAGTATATGGCTTTCAAGAATGCAGTATATTGCTTTCTCTATGTTCTATTACAAGTGTTACAAAGCATAAAGGAAAGATACAAGAACATGAGATACTTATATTACATCCTACAGCCAGCCATATTATGAAAGCCAGTTGGATACAATTGACTAGACACAAACAAAATCAATTGTAGAGTCAAAAGGCAGATTGCCTTTGGACTAGTGACTATGACATGTCATAGCTCACATCCTTATCTATTACAAAAAGGATAAAGTACATGAAGTAGAAAGTTACAGACTCAAGACCTCAATGTACAGTTACCAAAAGCATGGACATTTTCACCAACTCATGCAAGTTGGTGACTTTACAGAGATGCAACAGAAAGGTGTCCAGCTTTATGGAAAAGTACATCAGATAAAGCATGTTACTAAAAGTCTTCGGAAGTAATCTTTCTTCAAGAGTTGAGGCTTTGGAAGACTTTGTCTCTGAAGCTTCAGAAGACTTTATCTTTGGCTTTGGAAGATATTGGTCTTGGCTTCGGAAGATTTTACACTTAGAGTATTTTCTGTTGCATGTGTAAAACTTCCTAAGCATTCTTCTTCAATGCACTTGTGCAGCATGCATGATAGACTTTGAATGTTTGGGTTGCATCAGCCTCTTCATACATTCTCTACACAAATGATAATCATCATTTGTTCAGACTGTCCGCGTTTGTAAATTAGGATGAACAAATGCTTGTCAGCATTTATTCTTTGGTCATCCACATGTACAAATGCAAATAGCTGATACTTGTCTTCTTTCTGTAGATTCTCTATCCATATATCTTCTTGGACCGGAGGGAATTTACCAGTAAAACAACCATCAACCACCTCTTGAATTGGCATGTATGATCCTTTCAGGGTCCAACAAATTTGATTCTCAATCTCTAGCAAGTTAAATGGGCCTAGTAAACTCAAATTTTAATTGTTTACAGCCTCTATTGAAATATAACTAGTTCTTTTACCTGTCGCGCGTTGTGGCGGCATCGCACACAACGTGATAACGTATAGACTGAAATTGACCCAACTCATTTCCGAACTAAATTTACTTAGAAAAACATAAAATAACTCAAATTTATATCGTTAAATGAAAATGTATTATATTTGACCCGACGGTTTTTCAAACAAAATTATATCAAAAAATTGACTTACAATTTACCCGACTGATTTTCGAACTAAATTTCATCAAAATATAAAGAAATGAAAAAGCATTATATTTTACCCCACACGTTTCCAAACAAAACTTACGTCAGATTGTACACCAAATAAATACGTCAATATAAATAAGCACGGAAACGTTTTATATTTGAGCCGACTCATTTCTGAACAAAGTTTACATCGAAATGTAAACTATCTCAAAGTGTATATAAAATATGCACGAAAACTTGTTATATTTGATGTGATAAGTTTTTAAAAAAGTTAGGGGATAAAATGTAAAAGATTAAAAGTTGAGGGGTGAACGAGGGAAAGAAGAATAAAAGTGGAAAACATGAGTGTGTGGAGAGAGTTTTGAACCCAAGCATGTTATGCAAAATGTAAGAGCATAATCAATGATTACTACATCAAAACCAAATTTTTGTCACAATTCTCATCAAATAATATATATCAAGTATGTTGGTTGTCTTGGTCACCGACCTTCTTTTTTAAGTTGTATAATGCAACCATTTTTATTCAGTTTTTATCAGCTTCCTCTTGTTTTGAGCTACATATATAAATCCAAACAAACCTTTGTAACCAATGTTTTTGAGACCGGATCGTACCGGCCGGTCCGACTGGGGATCGGTCAAGTGGCCAGTCCGGTCTGCTATGGTTCGTTTTTCACTGGTCAAATCAGTCGGTTTGTCTCGAACCAACGGTTGGACCAGGGAACCGGATTTTGATTTTTTTTTATTTTTATGGGTAAAAACGGGATGTTAAACTATAAATCAGTATGTTAGATATACAAATATAGTTAAATGTTATATATAACTATAAAATACATATATAAAACATATATAAATTCCTTATATTTAATTACATATATAAATATAGGTAAATCCGGTTCAACCGGTCCGACCACCAAACCAGTAAGGGTTCGGTTCGACGTCCGATCCGGTTCTAAAAACATTGTTTGTAACTCTACAGCTAACTAAAAGCGTTATTGCTCTAAAAGTAATCAGTTTGTAGCAGAGGAGTTCATGGAAAGTGAAGACTACGGCATTACCAAATCTCAACACTCACTAGATTCACAAATAAAAAATATACAACTTTCATTGCACAATGTACAGGCCACTACAGCATTATCCTATTAAAACATTACCCAAATGTACATCTAGTAATCAATGTCACCATCAGAATCACCTTCATATAGCAACTCATCATCATCATGATGATCGATCCCTGAAATTTTATCAAGCGTATTTTGTGAATTCCAATCAGGCGGGAACGTCTTTTGAAGTGCTTCGGTAAGATCCCCGCCACACTGTTCAATCTTGCGTAAACACCGGGCCCAATGTACTGCAGTCCCCATGTCAACGGTCAAACCTGCATCGATCATTTCTGCACAGATTTGCTGAATACCCGAGTAGATGTAGTCTTCGGCTATAGAGGCTCGGGTCAGCAACGACGTCATCAAGCAGTGGTACACAGCTCGGTCTGGTTTCAGCCCAGCTAACTTCATGTCTTCGTAACATTTCAAAGCTTTCTCGGGAAGTGAAGCCCGGGCCCACCCATGAATTAGCGACGTGTAGGTTTTTATGTTAGGTTTTATTCCTGCAGCCTCCATCTCTTTAATTGTTTTGGCTGCTCGCTGCACTCAAAATGCATTGATTATATAGTGTTTTGAAACTGATTATTCGAGTAATAATCCTCTTATAATGTTAGACTAAAAGACTCTTGTAATTAAATGATCACTTTCATATTTGCTGGAAAAAACTAATTATCTAAGCAAGAATTAAAACTACCATTTTACCTATAAAACTTGATTTTGATAATTATCTGCTTAAATTACTAGATTAACCATTCTTTTTATGTTTTAACATAATCAATTACTCTAGTAGACTACTCTCAACAAGATTACTTGTATGTCATTTTATAAGAAATGTGTTTCTGGTCATTTTAGCTATAATCCTTAAATAATTATGATTTATCAAACACTCAAACATCTAATTTACTATCTCCTACAGTTCGTTTTATTACAATGGATTATCATAATTACTTTTAAAACACACATTCAAACACCACTTGGACTTCTGGTGGTATTCAACCTGGTCCCCTAGGATTCATATCCCTTCTTCCCTTGGCCTAAGAAACAACACACACATATAAAGAGGAAAATATAGAAGAAGACATACAAGCATATCTCCAGCTTTGCAACAAGCATTGACCAAAGATGTGTAAGTACGGATGTCAGGTTTGACCCCTTCTTGCTTCATTTGTTGCATTAGGTCGGCTGCTTCCCAAACATCACCCCTTCGAGCCCATCTAAAAGACACAATATGTTAATATCTAACAAACATTTTTCACTAAACAATAACTAGTTAAAAGATAACGATGTGCATAATACGCTCATTTTTTATTGAAGACATTCTTGACCTCAAATGCACATTAATGAAACCCTAATTAGGGGCCTTTACAATCGGCTTCTGTTGGCTTTTACTAAAATTTGGGCCCGATTTGCTAACTACGGTTTTGCAAAAAGAGAAACCAAATCGACTGGGTAGGTGGGTCGTCCAAACCGGCCAGTCTTCATGGTTTGACGGTTCAGTGTTGACTTGGCAAGTCTTTTTATTAATTTTCAAAAAATAATTTTGTATTAGATTTTAAACAAATGATTTAGGACTGTTCAGGAATATAATATATACACACAACATTATATTCCTAAAATGGAAAATAAATGATTGAGTGTTAAACGCCCGGTCCAGTTTAGACGACCAATTGCAAGTTCCAAACCATAAACTGTAAAAACCAAACCATATATATCAAACTGGCCAGACTTGCTTCGGTTCAAACTGTTTCAGTGGCTTTTGAGCACCCCTAGGCCCTAACCCTAATTGCACAAAATCACAAATAGATCATTCAAGAAAATAAATTAAAAAAAATCTAATAACCAAAGCAGAGCATGACCACAGGCCACAATATATTGCTATTTTATGACAATTGCACATACATTATTCACTATAACTCTCATCAAACTAGATATACTAAACAAAATTGTAGAAATTTTTGGAAGAAATTCATACCCATCTATAAGGATATTGTAAATAAAAGTGTTTCTTGGAATATTTTTGGCATGCATTTCTTTGGTGACTGCTAAAGCACTTTGCATCCTCCCAGCTTTACAGCATGCTTTGAGTAGTGCCTCATATGTGAACACATCAAGATTTAATCCCTCATTTTTAAGTTTAGAAAAATACTCGAATGCTTTCCCAGTATCACCCAATGACGCATAACCATGCATGATTGTGGTGTACGTGTGCTCGTTTGGGACAACCCCTGCAAGCAACATTTCATCTAATAGTTTTACTGCTCTTTCCATCTGCAAAAGAAAAGGTTAATCAGTACACAAGTAAAAGTGTGCTTTGAAAGTGATAATGAGAGATTAAAAAACATAAATAAACTTATCAACTAGATAGAATGGGTTGTTTCAAAGATTATGTTTGGAATTGCTTTTGATGTTTGAAGTTGTGACAGTCAGATGTTTCGAGTATTTCAAAATTTATGATTATAAAGAAAATAATAAATAAAATTGAGATGCCACAACAGCATATTTAAACAGATGATACATATTGTGATCAATTTTTTAAAAAACTTTACACATCAAACAAAATGAAATCTTGGGTCATTAAGCCTCTTTAAAAAGTTGTACCAAACTAGATGGCACAATAATTAAACTTGGTTACTATGTAATTGATAACATTTCCCTAAATAAATGACTAATGAGAACATTTTACCGAGAAAAGGTTATAAAAGATGAATAGAAGTCTCAAATTACATTCAAAGAATTGTTCTGCAAGTATGGAAGCGATAATCCATATCCAATTGTTTGCAAATAATCAAATAATCAGATGCAGAAACTAATTATTTGTAAATAAAACTAATTATTGTCATTTTGAATTGCAATAATAGAGGTGGCAAATTTAGACTGGTCAAAATAGGTGCATCTTGTGTTGGTTGGTTGACACTAAATACTTTTTGTCCAAATTCTCCAAATTTATATAAATGATAAATGTCAAATAAGGCTACAAAAATCATATATTTCAATAGTAATCAAATTTTTGAATGCAATGATTTAAACTTTTATGCATCAAAATATTAAGCTCAACTTGTTCTCTATTAAGCTAACCTTTTTATTCTACCCATTTCACCCGCTACCGAATTGACCCATAGTAAGAAAAAGATGCGAAATTGCAATCTCTATTCAATACTTGGATGATCATTTACAAAAGCAAAAACACCCCCTCTAATTAAATTTCATGAAGAAACAAACCTGGCGTTTCTCAACTAAACCAAGAATTAAGGCGTTGTAAGTATGGACGGTTGGGATGCAACCACACATTCTCATCAAATTAAAAACTTCAAGAGCTCTTTTAGCTTCTCCAGCTCTTGCAAAACCATGAATTATGGGCATAAAAGTTCTTGAAGTTGGTTTCTGTCTTGATTTTTGCATTTCTTCAACGGTACGGATTGCACGATCCATGTTTCCCATACCACAAAAAGCGCTAATTATGTTATTGTAAAGCACAACATCAGGTTTTAAACCTTCTTTCACAGCATCTTCAAATATTGCAAATGCACTAGCCCAGTCTTTTAGTTTTATAAATCCATTAATTAACATTGAATATGTCTTCATGTTATGCTTTATGCCATCAGTTTTCATTGTTTCACTGACCTCCAATGCTTTGGAAATTTTTCCCATCTGGAAGAATTGTCATATGAAACTGTATTAGGGTAGTCCATGTGCCAAATTTGACCCATGACTTATAAATGTATGATGTATCAAATTAGATCACATCAGATAAAAACAACCCGCTACAAGAGAAACAGATCCTATGGGTGGCTAAAGATGTATTTTTAATTCTCAATTTGTTTATAAAAGATATATATCATTATTGTAATCACCTAGTGTTTGTATCATATTTAATCCATTTACTAGTTATTAAAAATTATACATTAATGTTTGTGCAAGGCCACCTGTTTTGACCTGGAAGTACCCAAACTCGATTTCATCTATTGCCCAGCCAACCCACTTTTTTCATCTCTAATAAAAAGATTGACTCTAATGCTTACAGCCTCCTAAATCCTTCTTTTTTAACATATAAATATTGGTATTGTAGTAACATAGTTTTGTAATCACTATTAACATATTAACTATTTATAAGAAAAATAAACAAAAATACTTGCAGGTCAATCCAACCTGTTATGACCTGTTTAAAAAGAACAAGAAGAAAGAAACTCTCTCCACCGAAAACTTGTTTTGACAAGTTACCCAGCCAGCCAACCCCACCCATTTTGTCATCACTATGAAAAAGATAAACATGTACCATATACAAATAGATATTTTAAGTTACCTTGATGTAGAGATTAATAAGGCATCCATACGTAATTACTGTTGGTGTAAAGCCACATTCCTGTGACAGATTTAAGATTAGTGTACGATACAATAACCATACCCAGTAAATCTCATCCATAGGCAAACTAATTGACAACATTGAAAAATGTAATTTAAAAACTAATCACATGACATTAAAAGATTGTCTTGTTTTTAAACCTTGAAATCATATTTCACTTGGAAAAATTAGCATCTGAATATATTGATACTTGGATCATCTCATTATAAGCCACTCAAACTCCTACAAAAAAGGCAAAATGATAACAACAATAGTAATAATAATAAGAACATAATCTTACCTTAAGCCTCTTAAACACGACCAAACATTTATCTTCCTCTTTAATCATTGTATAGCCATCCATCATCATGTGATAAATATCCCTTGTAGCATCAATGCCCTCTTCCTCCATCTCCCTGACCAATGCTTCTGCGCGCTCCATGTCAAAGGCTTGGCTGTATTTTTCAGGGTGTTAAACTAAAATCCACAAAAAATTTCAAGTAAAAATAATAAAAAGCAACAACATTTACAAAAGGTGGTAAACTTGCCATTTTTTTCCTTTTAAAGAGTGAAGACCATGGTCTGATTCTTTCATTTTTAAAGACAATGGCATAGGCCCTAATAAGTTTATAGTAGGTAGGAGTATAGGTAGCAAACTAGGTAGGCCAGGTGGGTTCTATAAGGGGTCAAATGGGTTCCGGCCAGGTAGGTCATTTGTTGATATGGGTCAGGTTGGGCCAACCTATCAACATTTTTCTGTCCACTTTAATAACCTTATAATAATTATCATTTAAGAAAAACACAGTAACTATATTGTAAAAATAATGATATTTGTTTAATAAAACCATTTAAAAAGTCTTAAGCATAAAAAAGCAATATGGATGACTTTTGATTTGTTTCATTTTAGCTAAAAAATTTATACTTTACCCAATTGACCGTTAGAGATTAAGATGCAAAAATAAAAAAGGAAAACATGCTAAATTGCCCTTAGAGACACCCAGCGACACTAAATTACCACTAGGTCAACCCTTTGGGGTTATTTTATTAGACTTATCGTCTACCATGTCAAAGAGGCATGATTATATTTGTCCCATAATTTATCAGAATCGTGCACTTTTTATACAAAAAAAGAAACTATTTTCACACTTAAATATACTGGAAAAGGGAATACTTGCCAATGAGCATAAATTATGTTCCCATATATAATGGCATTCAAAGTTGGTTGTGTCTCTTTGGCCACCTTGAACCACTTATCTGCAGCACTTTAAAGTAAATTGAAAAATAAACTTAAAGCACAACTGATGAAATTAAGCAACAAATAGTTGTAAAAAAGATTAAAAAAAATAACGTAAAGAATAGATTTTAAGCAGTCATTGCATAAATTTTAAACTAGCATCCATCATGCATGGTGCAAAGTATAAGCATACATATAAGTGAGTGTATATGTGTCAGTGTGTTTTACTTACTTTACATCACCAATTTTAGCAAATCCTCCCACAAGAATACTATATGTCACCAAACTCAATTCAATTCCCTCGGCTTCCATTTTTCTTACACAAGAAAGTGCTTCCTCCATATCTCTACCTACTGCATAAGCGTGAATTAGGCTGCACAAAATAAATTATTGTAAGCTGGAAAATGGATAAAAATGATGAACCAAAAGCATAGAATCCACAATTTACTATAAAATCTAGTGATAACTCCTCCTTTGTGGGTAGGGGTTGATTTTTATATCCAAAATCAAGTTTTGAGGTTTAAAAAAAATGCAGTTATCTATGCACACACGCATACATACAAAAGAGATCATATAGGTTGATACATAAAACTCCCTTACTTAGTAAATACATATGAACTTGGTTCAATTCCCCTGGCCCGCATGCTCTCAAAAGTTTCTCTAGCACGATGCATATCTCCTCGCCTTGCATAATAGTTAATCATCAACCCAAACTCTTTCCTGGAAGGCTATAACAGTTGGCTTTCAGAAAAGCATTACATTTATAGAGTATAGAATGATTGTTATTGTTCACTTCATCTTTCTGACATTTAAAAATGTTTTCAGGCAAGCAATTTATTCACACCTGCATATACACTATATAGATAATTGCTCAATGCTAGGCTAAAGTATAGAAACTAAAATGAAAGAAGTCTTAGAATCTTAATATCTTATAACTAGAAGCCGTGCTGGATAAGCATCTTGAATGGTAAATTGTGAGAAACTTATCATTATCTAAGGGTTGTATGTGCTAAATACTAGGCTAACATTATTAATAGAATGTACCGCAATATCGTATATAGTGTGTCATGCAAATTACATGTTTTGTGGGTGATTACACAAAAAATTAAGCAAACAATCAGCTATCCAGTTATAGCTACAAAGTAAGGTAGAGAATCAAAAAGAAAACCACATTGTGCATTTCTTTGGCGTACTGTTGTGTGTTGGTATTAATTAGACTAGATGAAACAAATTCGACCGTTTACTTATTCATTGGTTGATTTTTGTTATGTTATAATCTCTAATAGATTAAACCTGTTATATAATAATAGCTTAACAGGAAACAAGTGAAATGGGTCGATGAGGTTGGAAGTGCAAGAAACCAGATTATTATTGACATATTTTGTAATCAAGATGATGCACCAAGTATTTATAGGATAATTTGATATTTTAGACAAAAAGCATTTCGGTTCAACTCACTCGACCCAACATGTTCGAACCGTTACCAAGCCAATCCGACCCTCCTATAGATAAAACGAAAGTAATACCTTCTTAATCTTTTGGAAGGCTCCCACAACAGCCTGCCAGTTCTCTGGTTGGGTTTCCAACACCTTTTTAAGCTCTTTCCGTGAGTTGTCTCTCTTTTCTTGCCACATTGACTTGTAATCCACAGTGTCATCCCCTTGTATCCACCTTGCCCTCTCTCCAGACTTGTCCTTCATTCTCCTCCCATCGTCAAGTTTCACTGTTAACACCCGCCCATGAAACTCCATACCATCAAACTCCACCGCATCCATTGCTGCCTTTTCAGCGGTTGCACCACCATATATTACAAACCCAAAACCCATGTTTCTTTCAGTGTCATTGTAACCTTTTATCAATATCACATTCTTTATTGGTCCAAATTGCCTAAAGAATTCTGTAAGTTCATTTTTCTTTATCCACAACGGGAGGTTCCCCACAAAAATTTTCCCTTTTTCTCTGTACTCAATTTGATGCGATCCCAAATCACCTGAAGTATCCATATAACTAGTATTGTCAATTTCATCTAACTTAGGTGGAGGTGGAGGTGGAGGTGCTGCTTCTGGTGGCGGAGAGAGTTTGCTGGTTAACCAAAGCTTTTCGGTTAGGGTCTGTGATTTATTATCAATTGGGTTTCTTTTAGGGGTGGGATTGAGGAGTGTTTGAAGGGGATTGAGGTTATGGGTTTTGGGTTTTGGACGGTGGGGATTGACGGGGGAATTAGCATTAGGTTTAAAAGGTTTGTTATTAGTGGGGCGGCGAAGGGATGATGAGGTGGTGGTGGGATTTTCAGTGTCATGTGAGCATGTGGTGACGGAATAGATGGGGATAGTGGTGGTGGTACTGGTGGACACCGCGTAAGGCTTCCTGGAGAAGGCAGAGCAGTAGTGTGTGGTGTAGGAAGCAAGTGAAAAGTTATCCATAATTACCAGTGATGATATTATCCAATTAGTTGGTTTGTAGTTATATAGTCGCGCCCCCTACCTAAAAATTCTCCACCAGCTAAAACTGACAAGTAAAAAACATGTTACCAGATACAAGATTGCCTCTAATAACAAAACAAGCCAACAGAAAAACATAAGCTCTTTGCCTTTTCAAATACGAGATACAAAGAATGACAACTAACTTTTATGTTTTGTACTTGCATAACATAAAACACTACGAGTAAATCCTTTTGTTTCACAACCATATAAAGTATGTCATTTTTGTCCAATGTTCATGCAAATTAAATTAAATCAACAAGGAACTGAATTAATCAATAGATTGAAATAAGGCAATTACTTGTAAACTAAAGCATGAAACATATCTTGCTGAGCACCTAATCTCATATTCTCACATAAACTAGAGTATGATGAAATCAATATAACTTGGAGAACCTAACTATCTGATCGATTAATTTGGTATGTTGAGATAAGAGATGACAATAGGCGTGACAGTTCTAAACACTCTGATTGTTAGCGCTTAATCTCGATTTCTTCATTAAATTCCCAAAGTTCCGACCAATTGATAAATCCCTACTCTAAATCAACCGTTCAACTCAAATTATTCTACAATTTTGAACAGAAACACGGGAACCCTAACATGAACATCAGGATGGAATAGTAATGGCAGTGAACTGTACTACAAACTCCACTAAATTGTTCATGAAATTATAGAATTGAAAGTAGATATGAGTATGGTGAGAGATGAAGTATACGAGGGTGAATGATGGAGAGATTACGTCAGTGCTCCGGTGGCTCCGGTGGCTCCGGTGAACTCCGGTGTGTGGTGGTGAGTAGGGTAACGTCTCTCGGGGCTCTTTCAACTACTTATCTGCAACACTTGGAAAGTAAATGTAAGTTTTTTATTAGCTTGTGTATTAGAATAACATATTATATAATAATAATAATTAATTGTAAAACACGTATAAATAATAATTGTAAGTAATAAAATAATCATATTACTTTTTAAACTTTTTTGTTTGAAAAATATACATTTTATTAATAATAGAATGATAGTCTAAGAAGAAAGGGGACACCCATAAAAAAAGATGGTTGTTTTGTGATTGTCAACAAGGCTAGTGTCAAAATAGAGGTGTTTGTTTTCTTCCGATAGGAATGGTGTTGTGACATCCTTCTTTAAAATGATCTAATAGCTTAACAACATTATAGTAAAAATATATTATAGTATTTTTTTAGAAAATCAGCTTAATAGATGATTTAGAAAAGTCATATTACATGTTAAATAGATACGAAATGTGTTTTAGAAAATTGAAAAGTTAGACATCTTTTATGCATTAAAACGACATGACTTGATCATTCTTGAAAAGGTTGTTTCGTTTCTTTTGTATGTAGAATTAACTCTAGACTTACTCCTCACCTTCGACTTGATTACTCGTCTTAGATATGAAGACGTATGTAACACAACCACTAGACATATAAAACTTGAAAATGTCACATAAAATAGACAAAAGAGGATTTTGAAAAATAACTCAACATTAATCTTGGCGTATGCTACGTCCTTTAAGCTTATTGGCATGTTTTGGGCGTATAACGTAAGCTTTTTGGAGGACAACATTATTAACCAACGTATGATAGTCCTCTTAATAGGTAAGGGTGAGCAAAAAACCAAAATAACAGAACTGTAATCAAAATAACTGACGCAACCGAATCGATAAAACCGAAACCGCTAGAAAACCAACGGTTTGGTATGATGATGTTTAAAAACCGAATTTTTTGGTTCGGTTTTGGTTTTGCTTGTAACAAAAACCGAACCGAAACCATATAATCAAACTTATAAATTTAGAGGTGTAATCATATACTTATAAAAATTATTAGCTTATTAGTTACTTATTTTACTTGTGTTATCCAAAAGAGATTAAATATTTAGGTTTCAAGAATAATATTTAATTTTTGTTTATTTGAATTGATGGACTAAAATGTTTAATTGAATATATTGTTTTTATATTTTATGAATTGTATTTAATTTTAATGTCAACTAAATTATAAAAATATATAGATTATATTTGGAGATCAACAAAATAATGTAAGCCAAAGTTTTTGGCTTTAATTCATTACTTTAAACATTTTTTTTCTAAAATTTGAAGCAAAATGATAAAACCGAAAAAACCAAAAACCGAACCGAAACCGAAGTTAAAACCAAAAACCAAAAACCGAAAAAACCAAAATCGAACGGTTTTAAAAACCTAGAAACCGAAATATCGATTTTTGGTTTCGGTTTTAAACCAAAACCGAACAAAACCGACAATGTACACCCCTATTAATAGATATGCTACTGCACTTTTTACACAATCAATAAATACATTAGTTACATGTTTTAAACATAAAATAACAACTTTCTTGAAAACATGAGGATACAATGTGGGAACCGAGAGCAACCCAACACCCCCCTCCCCCTCCCCCCA
>BJCM01166008.1:0-15062 GCA_018326385.1 Flaveria bidentis | reverse complement strand
CCACCCCAACCAAGAACTTGGTGAAACTTCCTAACCCTGATCTAGGTAAAAGGGAAACACTTATTTAAACTATTATTTTTGAGGTGATTGGATTTATTTATTTATTTTCTTGGTTTTGTATGTTACATCTTTTGGGGTTGTCAAACTATGGTATAAACTACTAAATAACATATTTGTTTTCTTGTTTATTAAAAAAAGACACGAGATTTTCTATTATTTAACAATAAAAAAATCAATTAGTTTTATGAATCTTTTTAATTACATGTTTATAAATAATTATAACATTTTTATTAGTTTCTATTTAAGAACTATCATTTTATAATTATATATTAAAAAACTTGTAAAATTGCTTAACTAAATACGACATAAGAACAAAACATTATTAGAAAATTTTTAATAAAAACTTTAATAGTAAAATATGAAATGTAAATACATATTAAATAAAAAAAGCTAAATTGAGAAAAGACGGAAAAACTAATATGACGCCTTGTAAAACGAGAAACAAAAACTAAAATAAAAACTGAGAAAAATAAGAAGAGCTTGATGTGGAGTTGGTATGTTACACAAAAAAAGAAATAGAGAAAACAAAACAACTGTCAGACAACATCAAATCTTCTAAATAGGTCAAATATCAAGTATAAACTTATTTATCTCTTTAACAAGTATCTACTACAGTAACAAGCTTCATTTTCATCCCATAAAATGTGTTTATGTTCTTTAAAAAGACTTACTAAAGTATACATCAAAGCTTCAAATGTTCACAACACAGATGATGTGCACATTTAAGATATTGCTTCAATCATTTTACATACAAGGCTAATGCGTATCAAACCTAACATATCTAACAAACACAATAATATTTGCTTAATTGCCACCCTAATTGCCATAGATAGGTCGCTCGTACGAGATGTAATAGATACTAATGGTTTGTTTGTCAGCCTCATTCAACACATGTAGATTTATCACAAATAAAGTTTGTCTAACTTTTCACTTTCTTTTAATTTTCTTTTTAAAAGGGACTCGAGAATACAAAATTAGTGTTAAAAAAACCTAGAAAGAAAAAAATATCAAAGAAAATCATAAAGTCAAAAAAATAAAAAGTCAAAAAATGATGCCACACTGCTATAGTTTTGCGTATGCAAGTTAATAGGCGGGTTCTTAGTCGTGTCAAGAACCCGCCATCCACCGAGTCCATAGCACAAACAAGAGTTTGGAAGCCAAACCCGACATCTATGAGCCGTAATAGCACAACATGAGTTCAAAACATCTGTAAGTTCATGTGTAGTGGGTTAACCATGTTCGTAGGGAACTTGAGTGTAATAAACACACCAAAAAAAAAAGACAAACCAAAAACATGTGGCAAGAACAACATACTTTCATTTGGTATCAAAATTCACAATCAGTAGGATAGATCTGGACACTGAAACAAAAATATAAACATAATGCTTTTATACACATCGTAGATTTTTTGTTTTGAAATTTAAATTCGTAATATTGAAATGCAAAAACTAGAATAATAGAAAGTTAACTAGGAGATTTCCTGACACATTACGCCACATAGAGGATGCAACATAAAAAGAATAGTCCGTAATGTATATAGAAAAGTTTACAACTCCAGTTTAACCTTATACGAGACACCTGAAAAATCCTTAGCAATAGAAAAACAAATTAATTTAAGAAAGTAAGCAAAGAAATATGAGGATTGAATGTGAAACAATTTTAAAAGAATATAAGTATTTAATTAATGTCTTATGCAATATCTTGAACGCAACTCCACTTTAAAACACATAAAAACTCATTAAATACAACAAATAAACGAATATAAAAAGGGAAGTAAATAAATGTGAAGAATGAATAAAAAAGAATGTCACAAAAGAATTGAGTACGTAGCCTATGTTATGTGCTTTCAAAAAGGGAAGGCTTTCAACATACGGTGGTTGTTTTTTTTTATGTTTTTTCTTTTCTGAACAACAAAATGATATTATTATTAACATGATTTTTATATAGTTATATACTCATTGCTATGTAGAACATAAAATACATTGGTCTAAAATTTTAGTCCAATAAGACTTGGTTAACATGTATATTAATTAAAACATTTATCGGCTCAAACACATATATTAATGCTATTAACAAATATAGATTATGTATTTAATAATATTTTACTTATATTTTATAATGAAAGTTTACAATTGAAATGAAACATTTGAGAAATGGCTAAATAGGATAATCTTCTGAAAACAGTAATGTCAACTTGAACATACCTAAGATCGCCCATTATGAATTGTTAGGTGCATATTCTTTTGTAACACATTCACCTCCATCCCAAGGAGTGTGATCTGGACTACAATACAAAATAAAAATAACTAATTAACTAATATTTGTTCCCAAGCAAAATAGCAAATTCTAATACTATATAATATTCTACAAGGCATGATATATACCAAAAAATACAACATTCCAAAGCATTATACTGTTAACTATAGGAGCACCATTATTGCTAGCAGGAGGATGTTGATTCAAACTCTTAAAATCCCTCATGTAACCTCTTCCTTGCAGGAGTTCATATTTTCTTCCCCTGCTACACCCAATTTGATGGACAAATTATACCAAAATTAGCAGCATACATCCATCTAAACTAATACTAAATAGTGTTTGGGCTTAAGTTTTTTAAAAAAATTTACTTCCAATCTGTCATCTTCCATTTTACTACTACGGGAACAAAAGACTACCACCATTGTCGCCATGACATTCGCTTTTTCCGCAAGGAGGAACCGCTTCGAAAACAGGACATGCGAGTGATGTTTGGCTCGCCAGATATCACCATCGTCGGAAGTTGTTTGGGAGTCGCCGAAGTTATTGTAACAAAGCGCCTCTTGAAACCCACTTTTCAATTTTTAGTTTTGGATAGAATAAGATTAGGGGTATAATCATTTTGGATACTTGATAATACTAATGCACTATGAGCTAGATCAATAATAATATGATTTTGTAAAATTGGCTTGTTTACAAGTCGGTCGACAACCCGTCCCCCTTCTTTTCCATGCTTTGGTGTTAGAGCGTCTATTTAAAATATGATGCCAACAAAATAATAAAAGAAAACCTCATCGAAGAATAATATGCATGGAGAACATGTCCTTGCATAACTGGCTGTTTGGTAGCATTTGAATCAGCCTCTTAATGGTTCAGATGTCTGAATGGTTCCAATAGTTCAGACTATTTGTTTCGTGATTAAGCATTATACTAATGCTGAATGGTTAAGAGGTCTAATGTTGAATGGTTAAGAACTTTTATCTGAATTGGTTAGACATTTGTCTTTGAATAGTTAAACGATATACTAGCTCTTAATGATTCAGACCTCTTTATGGTTCAACACTTAATTGTTCAAACCTCTTATTGGTTTAGTACTTAATCATTAAGAAATTGCCAAACAATCCCTGAATATAGTTCGTTGTGCCAATTCACTCTCACCAACGTAATTGTTTAAAAGATCGGAACCCTATGTAGTAAAACAAATATATATTATAAATTCAAGGTATATAAATAGGTTGATAATATATAAAAAGGAGTAATATCAGTGACAAACCTGAATGTGTATGAAATTTGCCCCGGTTACATTAGCAACAACTTTGGAAATCAATGTTTTTTTTCACATCGAGGAGGCTCATAAAGCAAAAACCATATATCCATATCAAATCCATCTTCCTACAAGATTTGGAAATAACTATGAAATATATATCCCCTAAGATGAAACTAAATTTACCGGTATGCATACTAAATTTACCTCGTACATGTTAGATAATTTTATACATTTGATTATGTTCATGTGGAACTCCCTTCTTAACAAATCAAGACTTCCAACGTCTTCCCATTTGACGTTTGGAATGCTCGAGAATCCTTCTCTTTTAAGAGAGGGTTGAACCAACTTGGTTGCTTCTTGTATGCATATTTATTTTAATAGTTAGCAACAATTAGGCAAATTTGACAAGTAAACAACAATTATGTCCTAAACTAATACGCTAATATCAAGCATTGTGATGCTATGTTTCTTCATCTCTTCAAGAGTCCATAACTTCCTCCAATAGTCTTCACTTTGTTTGATGTCTGATGCGATGCCGAACATATATATTTTGATAAAGGTTTTTTGCACGAATTTAGTTTTAATTGGTTATTACTAATACTAAACCACACACACCAAAGCCAAGTGTACCTATCGTGTGATAGTATAGTAATGGTAAGAACCGAGTATCAATCCGTGGACACACCTAGCCTACTCAACAACCTTGATATTTGACTATCAGACTTGGTTTTTGTTTGAGAAAATGACAAGTTGCATTGATAAGATTTTTAGGGTTTAAAAACAATAATAGAAATAAAGTAAAATAAGATTGAAGTGTTTGGATTTAAAACCAAAGAATAAGTGTTATCATCCTAATTAGCTTACGCTTATGTAATTGTGATGAATTGGTGGTGTGATTAAAGATATTAATTAATGTAATCATGTTAATGTTTATAAAGGTGAGTTGCCGCGATTTCTCATCTATCCGCTCCGTAATGACTAGGATCACGTCAAGCTGAGTCTACTGCTTAGATCAAAGCCCTAGTAATGTAGGTAAATCTTTTGTGACCTATTTGACATATGATTTCTGAAAACATAACTTAATGTTAAAAAGAGATTTGATCAGGTTCCTTCCTAACATACCATTAATTTTAGAAAACCGTAACAATTACTATAGATTTCTCAGACTAATAAAAGGGAACCCGCAAATGATTAGAAAGTTAAGGTGTTATGATTTCTAATAACCATTTCTAGTTCATTAGCCATGGATTTATTATTAAGACCGGTTTTCGCGAATGAAAGTTGATCATACGTTTTCAACCGTGTATGACAATCACAATCACAATCACAAACCATAAGATTATAACTTCCCTTTCAAATGTAGATATTACCCATCAAAAGTTTTCCCAAGACTATCATAACATTAACATAATATATATCACACCATTAGTTCATCACAAATTACATAATTTTCATCCAATTAGGATGATAATAAGAGTCTAGCTTATAATGAGCTTGAACATAACAACATATGACATAGAAGAGAGATATGAACTCATCGGTGTAATAAAACAATCAAACCGGTGATCCACAATGGATGATGTTTAGGCAATCCCAAGCTTCTTCCAAGTGTTGTACGCACCTCCGGAGCCTCCAGATGGTCTTGAAGACTTGATTCCTGAGAGAATTCTGTAGGGTAACTCTCCCACCAAAGCTTGCCTAAATGGTGAACTTAGGCTTCTATTTATAGGCTATCTGGAGTGTTTAAACACGGCCTCGTGCCTAAAAGGCACGACCCCGTGCTAGTATAATGCTTATGAAAGTTGGTCGGCTCATACATGCAGGTTGTGTCGGGAACAACCCTGTGGTTGATGGGGCATGACCCCGTGTTGGAGGTGGGGCAAGGACCCGTGCTTACTTTTAGGGAACAATACTTTTGTCCTGTCAGATGTCCAAACACGGGGGTGTGTCAATTTAGCACGAGAGTGTGTTCTAGGCAAGGCACGGGGGCGTTCTCAATGAGGCACGACCTCATGCTTGGTCTTCGAAGCTCAGATTACTTCAATTTCTTGTCAAATATGCTTTTTTAGTCCATCTTGCCCTTTTAAACACTTAAAAACATAATTTAACATTTTAAGCACATATTCATCATTTTAAGGGAGACTTAAGGAATAATTGATGTGCTTTTAATAGGATTTTTATGTATAATTTGAAGCATATCAATGTCAAGTTCCAACTCAATACTTCTCTACATAGCAAGAATAACAACTAATCCACCGAAGCTGCTAAATCAGCCCCAACAAAACCTAGGGTTGATCTAGCAATTTTGACTAGATCAAAATCACCTTCATGTTCTTAATTATACATAAGCGCAAAAAGAATCCTTATTCTAGCATTTTCATTTGGAACACCAAAAATGATCTCACAGTCAAAAGGTTCTAGATTTCTTTACGCTGGAACAAGAAATCAACCTGTTAATAGAATCAATCACCAAAATATGTCCTTGTTCCAAATGTGTTTTTGAGGTAGCTATTATGTGATATTCATCCATACATGTTATTAATTATATCAAGATACATCTTTCCATATCCCTTTGAAAGTTTTCTCTTTTTAAAGCAAATGCATCAATCTCATCAATGAAAACCATAGATGGTGGAGCATTGTATGCTTTGAAAACACCTTTCTTATATTCTTTTCTTATAACCTAATAGAATAACCATAGAATAACCATTGATGCAAATGAATTATAGATTAATCTAGTTGCCTAATAGCATTAGGTAGTATTTATAATATGGATATCAATTTTCATTTATGAATGAGAATTATAGATTATTACAGGCTTCTAGTTGCCTAATAGTATTATCAATGTAATCCTTACAGTCTAGTTATTCTACAACCTAATAGTCTAATAGTATTGTTGTTGGCTCAGGCCCTAGTCAATCTCTCAGACTCATTAAAACACTTGGATCAAGTTTCTCACACAAACAATAAAAGTTAAAACTTGCAAACTATAAACTGATAAACTTCATTCACGAGAAAAACGTACAATTTAAAAGAAATTACATGCAAAAAAGGACTACCAGTTACCCATTATCCCTCAACTAGAGCTGACAAAACAGGTGTTATCATGTTTAATACGTTAGAGATGACGCGCATAACTCACGTATCGAATATGCAAAAGACTTATTTAACTACTTATATATTATGCTTATAAATTTTTATATGTTTTACGAACCAAAAATATGAAATAATAGAGTCTAGTCTTTTGATTTGAATTATATTCAAAAAGTTGTAAAAAAAATTATTAAACATGTTTAATCATGTTAAAAACAAGTTGGGAATTGCCAACCCTACACTCAACTATGACCTGGTAAACCATAACTAAACTACTTGCAAATAAAATGGAAAAAACACAATCCATTTGACCCATTTTACCCATTTAAATATATCACGTTCGTTACTCATGACCCACCTCGACCCGATCAAGATTATTTCCTATAATGATCACTGTATTCTTATAATATGAATATGTAATTATATGATTTTACAATTTATATGGCAAAGTTATACTTAAATCCCAAATTACAACATATTAATATTCTAACACCCTAACCCGAGAAAGCTGACGTGTCACTATCACAATAATCAAAATCCAAAACACAATTCCATTATTAATAACAATTACAAGTCCAATTTCCAAAAAAGAACACTAGTCTAAAACCCAATAGGAAAGCCGGTTACGTCAATAAAATAAAGTCTTCATAATACAGATTTTCACTCTTCACTCCCCTCCTGGATGGCTCTGCTGACCTGACGTGCATGAAAACAAAAGCACGCCTGAGCATAACGCTCAGTGAACGGAATAACGAATAACAAACATAAACAGATATGATGATGACATAGAATAACATAATATCAAATAGAACATAACCCGAGCTAATAATCATATCATATAATAATTGAACAGAGGGAACACAGATAGTGAGCCCGTGAACCAACATGAAATGGAGTGTGGGCAGACATACAAACCATTCACCAGAGTCCTAAATGGAGTGGTGTGCAACCATCCATCAAGAAATACAGGATTAATCTAGGATCAATCCATACGCCTCTGAGGAAATAATAAAATAACAAGATGACCAAAATAAATTCAGAGTCCTCTTTTAGAGACACTGTGATCTCAGCTCACCGCCACAGTTGGTGCCACGTTATTGATGCCGCAATAATGCGTCTTGGTCACCCCCAAGATAGGGAGAGCTCGGGTATCAAATCTCAAAAAAATATAAAGTAGTCTAGCTACTTATAACAGAATCAAAAGCAAACTAACTACGTATGTCAGGAATCAAAACTAGAGATGAATGAGAATCAAATATGAGACAAGAATCAGGCATCCGTACCTCAAGTTGATTTTGCATAACAAAAAAAAACTAAGTCTTCCTCAACTTGAAATAGGACCTATAGTTCAATTATACTCCAAATAAGATTATTATACCCAACTTCACTTTATTTGTCGAATTAGGAACTTCCCGACGACGGAAAATATTAAGATTCTTTATTAATTTGCAAACAACTTACTATACTATTATTATTATTTACGTGCTTATTAATGTTTACATGATCAATAGAACAAATCCATATTTATTTTGTAAACCAATTGAATATGTAGACGTCCTGACGTATTTACTTTATCAACTAATTAACTCTTATTTACTAAAAATGGTTATTTAACGATTATATGAAGATATCTATTTACATATTATAATAATTCATGATATGTTCTTTATGAAGACTTAGTTTTTGATAATAATAGTGTGTGTATGTAAATCAAAATATGGCTACAGTAGCTCTCGTGATATATCTATAATTATAATGTATACTAAATAAATTTCAAACAAATTCTCTATTAGACTCTTCGTAACAAAGTTTTATACGTCATTCTCCGAATTGAAGTTAAAAATCCAATTTTTCATTAAAGTGACCAGAAACATACGTTGACAACACGAACATGTTAATGAATGAGTAACCGGTTATTAAGGTTTTTAGACCTTGATCGCATAAGCTTTAGTCGCCGGAACAAGTCTATCGAAATCAATTTATCTAATATATGTAACACATATTTCAATACGGGTAATTCATATGTTACCTCAACAGCAAAACAAAAACGAATCAGGGTATGAGGCAGTAGCGGAAATGCAGAATGTGTGATGGTGCCACATAAATCACCGAAATGAAGCATCATGTTTACAACTGGACTTAAGAATCATGATTTGAAGAGAAGTGGAGTTGATATAGGTACCGAGTTTGCCAAAAAGAAGCTGAACCTGACGTGCAAATCTTTCAACAGAAGCGAATTTAGATTGGAGCAACAATGTGTAAGTTGGCTGCACAGGTCACGGAATAATCAACCTTCTAAAAATCAGTAGCGTTATTTAAAGAAGTCAAGTCGAATATGGGTACTCAATCTTATGAAACGAAACTGATCCAAGGCTAAAATACTTCACCTATAACCACAACAGCATAGAACTGCTAAACCAAGAGAACCGACAGATTGACGGGGCTGAACGTGTGGTGCGGGTGGTGGTTCCCCGGTAACGGCTAACAGGAATAGAAGGGATAAAAGCCACGAGCAATAGAACTTGTTGGATAATAGTTTCGTGAGGAGAATCAAAGGGTTTGTGGGGTATAAAAGGGGTGATCGAGACCTATTGACACCCCGATTCCTCCGTGAGTTCGTTGGAAAATAGATAAGAATAAGAAAGGGGCGAAGAAGATCAGGTCAAAAGAATTAACCCACATGGATTCGGATGATGTGCATGACTCACGTGGGTCATTGTACCCACTTTCCATGTTCCACTTCAATGTTAATTATTAGAATTATATTATTATTATTGTTATTAGCTTATTTATTAATTATCTCTATATATATATGTATATATAAATATAAATATATGTATATATATATATACACACAAACACATATATTATACGTATTATAATTCTACCCCTCTTAAAAAAAATTCGTCCTCGAAGTTTACTAGATGTCAATCGCCAAATATATATATAGCCTAACTTCACTTTTTATATTCAAACGTGAAAGGTGTAAAACTCCAGACAATGATAGATAGTTAACAAAATTCTGATACTAAAACAAAACTAGTTTGACGAAAAATAAAATTTTGGAAGTACATAACTAGACGTTTTACTTGAGGTCAGATATATCAAATGCAATAACACTAAAATATGAAATGCTAGATTGTAAACAAGGTTGGATATTGAGAAAGAATAGTGTTTTCCATCTCCCATGTAGCTTCACGTTCTGAATGATTCTTCCATAATATCTTAACGAAAGGAATAGTTTTCTTACACATAATGCGTTCTTGCCGGTCGAGAATAGCTTTCGGTTCTTCCTCGAACGATAAGTCTTCACGAATCAAATGAAACGGATAATTCACAACATGAAGTGGATGATAATTGTATCCCCTTAAAAGAGATACGTGAAAGACGTCATGCACATGTGACGGTTGAGGCGGCAATGCTAAACGATAAGATACTTCACCAACTCTCTCTAAAATCTCAAATGGCCCGATGAATCTAGGACTGAGCTTTCCTCTAATGCCGAAACGTCATACCCCTCTACATGGTGAAACTCGTAGAAATACTTTGTCACCAACATTAAACTCCAAAGGTCGACGATGTCGATCTGCATAACTTTTCTGTCTACTTTGAGCTTCCTTTAACTTTTCTCGAGCAGTCATAATTTCTCATTGGTAATTTGTACTAATTCAGGTCCTTTGATAATCTTTTCACCAACCTCCTCCCAAGATATTGGTGCCTTACATTTACGAGCATATAATAACTCAAAGGGTGTCATGCCAATGCTAGCTTGCTAACTATTATTGTAGGCAAACTCGACTAAATATAAATACTCATCCCAGTTCCCGGTCCACTCTAAGGCATAAGCTCGAAGCATGTCTTCGAGTGTTTAAATAGTATGCTCTGACTGACCGTCTATCTGAGGGTGAACGCCGTGCTAAACCTCAACTTAGTACCCCACGCAGCTTGTAAGCCCTTCCAAAAACAAGAAGTAAACCTTAGGTCTCGATCAGAAACAATAGAGACTAGAGTTCCATGAAGTCTAATAATCTCTTGCGTAAACACTCCAGATAGTTTGCTAATAGAGAATCCCTGTTGAATTGGAAGAAAATGAGCCGACTTTGACAATCTGTCGACCACAACCCATATCGTGTCATTTTTCTTCAATGTTCTTGGTAACCCTATCACAAAATCCATGGAAATATCATCCAATTTCCATACAGGAATAGGTAGTGGCTGAAGCAAATCACTAGCTCTCTGATGCTCAATCTTGACCTACTGACAAGTAAGACACCTGCTGACAAATCTAGCCACGTCCTCTTTCATACCATTCCACCAGAAGTTCTGACGAAGATCACGATACATCTTAGTAGATCCATGATGGATAGAGAACGGAGAACTGTGTGCCTCGGCTAATAACGATTCTCGAAGAGAAGAATCATTAGGCACACACAAACCTTTTTCATGCCAAATTACTCCACGCTCATCCGTTCTGAATTCTGATTGTTTTCCATCATCCAACTTTTGCACAATTGCCCAAAGTTCACCATCGTCTTTCTGTACTTATTTGATCCGAGGTACTAGATCTGGCTCAATCTGAAGTCTAGCCAGATATGCGTCACCCTTACCAATTTGCAAGCCAATACCCAGTCTTTCAAGGTCAATAATTATTTGGGGCTGTAACTGGAGCATGGCTACCATCCTAGAACTCTTTCGACTAAGAGCATCGGCTACTACATTAGCTTTTCCTGGATGATACTGAATGTTGGAATCTTAGTCTTTCAACAGCTCTAACCATCTCATTTGTCTCATGTTTAATTCTTTCTGCATGAAGATATACTTCCAACTCTTATGATCAGTGAAGATATCACAAGTCTCTCCATAAAGATAGTGGCGCTTGATCTTTAACGCGAAAATCACAGCAGCAAGCTCAAGGTCATGCGTAGGATAATTAACCTCATAAGGTTTCAACTGTCGCGAAGCATAAGCAATGACCTTTCTGTGTTGCATCAACACACATCAAAGCCCTTTCTTTGAGGCATCACTATAAATCTGGTATCCACCCGTACCCGGTGGAAGTGTAAGGATTGGGGTAGACACCAATCTCTTCTTAAGCTCTTCAAAACATTTCTCCCGCTCGTCGTTCAAAGAGTACTTAACCCCTTTCCTTAGAAGTTGCGTAAGGGGTAGAGCAATAACAGAGAACCCCTCAACAAATCTGCGATAGTAACCAGCAAGACCAAGAAAACTCCGGACTTTTGTGGCTGAAGTAGGTCTTGGCCATTTAGTGATTGCCTCTATCTGTGTTGGGTCCATCATAATGCCATCCGCAGAAACCACATGACCTAGAAAGGCTACTTGACTCAACCAAAATTCGCATTTTGAAAACTTAACATAAATCTTCTTTTTACGCAAAGTCTCAAGCATGATATGAAGATGTTCTTCATGTTCCTCCTTATTCTTAGAATATATCAGAATGTCATCAATAAAGACGATAACAAAATTATCCAAATAGTCACGGAATACTCGGTTCATTAGGTCCATGAAAACAGCCGGGGCATTAGTTAACCCAAACGGCATAACCAAGAATTTGTAGTGGCCATATCGTGTACAAAAAGCTGATTTGGGAACATCAGAAACTTTAATCTTCAACTGATTATACCCAGACCTTAAATCAATTTTAGAGAAACACTTCGGGCCCTGAAGATGATCAAATAAGTCATCGTTACGAGGTAGAGGGTAATAGTTTCGAATAGTGATCTTGTTTAATTCCCGGTAGTCAATACAAAGTCTCATCGTTCTATCTTTCTTCTTTACGAACAAGACTGGTGCACCCCAAGGCGAGACGATTGGTCTAATAAACCCAAGATCTAATAACTCCTATAATTGCTCCTTTAGTTCCTTGAGTTCAAGTGGTGACATAGGGTATGGTGCTTTTGAAATTAGCTCAGCACCTGGAATAAGATCAATAGTGAATTCCACCTCACGATCTGGAGGAAGTCCAGGTAACTCCTTAGGAAAAATATCAGGAAAGTCACAAACAATCAGAAAATCAGAAATACTAGGCTCCTCAGAAGATGAAATTTTAACAGAAGCAAGGAATCTTGCACAACCGTGCAGTAAGAATTTGCGAGCCTTAAGTGCTGAAATAATCTAAAGAGCTCTTCAAGGTTTAGTCTCCTGATAAATGAGTTCAAGATTATAGGGATCTCCAAACAGAATGCGACAAGTCTGACACTCAATTGTGACATGATGTCGAGTTAACCAGTCCATTCCCAAGATAATATCAAAATCTTGCATTTGCATGGGTAATAGATCCGCTGCAAGAATAAGTGATTCAACTCAGACCGGGCAATCTTCATACACATGAGAGATTGCAATAGAATTTTCCATAAGAGTCATAATATTCAGAGTATTTGCTAATAATATGGGAGTGATCGCTAGATTTTTAACGAAAGATTAGGAGACTATAGAATGTGTTGCTCCGATATCGAATAGGACTTGAACATCACTAGCGCCTAACATTAGAGTACAAGAAATAGTACCTAAAGAACTTATGATACTATGATACGCTTAGTAAACAGATAACAAGCACAATTGAATTATAAGAATTTAGATTATTCAGATATGACAAATTCACAAATGTGAGGAGCATTAAGAATCGTACCTGGTGTGTCTGTTGCATCCTTTGTGTTCAAGGCAAACACTCGTCCTCCGTTAGTAGTTTGTTTAGTGTTACTTCTGGCCTTTCCTTTATTATCAGGATATGGATAGTCTTTCGGTAAATGACCGGTCTTTCCACATCTGAAACAGGCTCCTGAAGCTCGACAACAGACGCCAAAATGACGTTTCCCACATGTAGTGCACACTGGGGCTTGCTCTTGACCTTGGTTTTTGGCAGGCTTAGAACTTTGCTATTTTTGTTTCCATTGATTACCTTGGTGATTATTATTTCTATTGAATTTGGCTTTCCGATCACCTGTTGAATTTGGCTTCACGATCTCTCTTACGGATCTCCTTAGCTTTAGCCAACCACTTTTTGTTTTCCATGTCAAGTGTTTTCATAGTATCGGCTACTTCTTGATGTTGTTAAACTTTTAGGTCACTATCCATCTTCGAGTTTTCTCATGAACTGCCCATTTCAACTTTTCTGCTTGGACCACTGGCTACCTGCAGCTTCCCTAAGAAAACTAGCCAGCCTATAGAATCTAGCCATGAACTCTTGCCAAGGCTCATCATCTTGTTGTTCAATAGATGCATATTCTCGTGCATGCTCATTTTGTTCCACTTCAGAAAAATAATTTTGGAAGAATATAGTGCGGAAGGCAGCCCAAGGAAGGGTGGCAGCATAACCCTCTCCACCATGTGCAAGTTTGACCCCTTCCCACCAAACTAGAGCATCATCCCCCAGTTTGTAAGAAGCCAATCTAGTTTTAAACACATCGCCCACTCCTCGCACCTCGAATATCTTTTCCACATGGGCTATCCAGTTTCGAGCATCCATTGGTGTAGCAGCATCACTAAAAGATCTTGGCCTTTGCTTCATAAAATGCTCAAGCCAAACAAGAATCTCAGCCACAGGTGGTGTTGTATTTCCACCATGAGGTGGTCCGGTGTTGTTCCCGCTAGGAGGTGGGCCAGAGTTATTTCCACCGGGTGGAGGTCCTGTGTTGTTTCCACCTAAATTTGCTTGTTGCATCTGCTGGATGACTGTTTGAGCAGTTTGAGTCATCAGATTAGGGAGTATTCAAGAAATAGCTGCGTTTACGGCATTAGCAATGAGAGTGTCCAGAGGAGTATCATATGAAAAGTTATTCCTAACATTTCGGTTGTTCGTTCATCTACTAGGAGCCATGATAACTGAAAATCAAGATTTGCATGATCGATTTAAGTCACTAACACTTTGTTTTTCTCTCAAACTCACTTGAACAACACTCAGATAAAGATAGAGTCAATAGGAGTTGATAACAATATAATAAGTAAAAAGGAACACAAGAAGTAATTTTCAAGGTACTTGCATATATTGCTTCTTAACTCAAATATTACAAGACTCTTACAAGCAGTATGTTATAAGTTACAATGAGAAACTATATATAATACTACCTACAGCCGGATATACTTTGATATCAGCTGGGATCCTATAACTAAAGCCTATACTACAAGACTATAGTTTAAGGTATCTTTGTTAAAGTCTTATCTGAGATATGGTAGTCAGGACATGTCCCTGACTTACCTTTTTGTCACCAACTAAAGTTGGTAACTTGTACTATCATAAAAGGTGAACAGTAGAATAAAGTATGGTCAACTACATGGCTCTTTGAGAAGATGCCATGCAGTATTAGAGGTCTATAGCGGAGTGTTAGAGACCATACTTATGTCCACTGGTTCATAGCAGTGTCTTCCGAAGGTT
>BJCM01166007.1:0-27303 GCA_018326385.1 Flaveria bidentis | reverse complement strand
GCGTGCGTGCGTGCGTGCGTGCGTGCGTGCGTGCGTCCGTGCGTGCGTGCGTGCGTGCGTGCGTGCGTGTGTGTGTGTATGGTAAGGTTCTAATGAGAACCCATCCTATTTGTAAGAATCCTTTAATTAAATTGATTTCTTTCAAATGTTACAATCTAGTTGATAATATTTTTTATAATATTTTATTACTTGACACCTTTAGTTAATACAACAGGAGGGGCATATTAGTAAAATTACACTCTCATTAAATGTTTTCTACTTTTTACTTATAAATGAACAATCATATCATCATTTTACTCAACACAATTCATGATAGTTGATTATATATAAAAAATAATTACATAAAACATGAAGTGAAAATGTAATAATAATTTTTATTATTTCATTATTTCAGATGACTACACTTAGTTACATTATTATATTGACGTACAATACATTAAATTACACTAGTACAACTAAGCAATTTCAATATGTTATAATAACTTTTTTCTTTTTAACCAACCATTACATAAAAATCAGATAACATTAATTAACATCGACCATTATGTATAGTCATTTAGTTACATTAAATTAATTAATATAATAATTTATTGCATTAGATTATATTACATTACATTAATATTATAATTTAGTAAAAATGTAAATTTCTTGTAACGTAATATAATAATATAAAACGTAGTGCAATGTAAAAAGGTGTAAGCAAATATAATATTTGATGTAACTACACTAAAATTTATTACCCAACTTATCTTATTAGTTAATGACACAACTTGATTATATTCTTTAGCATTACTTAAATTACGACATCAATTAAATTACTTACATTAAATTAAATTAATATCACATTTCATTAACAAAATATTACATTAATTAACATCAAACATTAAATTACCTTATCTCACACTAAAATTACATTACATTACATTATATATATAAATAATACTAGATAGATAAGCATAAAAATAACTGAAAGACAAAGAGTAAACATAAAAGAATATTACATTACATTACATAGCTGAATATTACATCACATAAAGTTGCAGAAGATTACATTACATTAAATTACACTAGCACATTACTTATCTACACTAATGTAACTAGAGTCTAATTAAAAAAACTATAAAAATTTATTGTTACATTAAATTAATTAATACAATAATTTATTGCATTACATTATATTACATTACATTAATATTATAATTTAGTAAAAATGTAAATTTCTTGTAATGTAATATAATAATATATAATGTAGTGCAATGTAGAAAGGTGTAAGCAAATATAATTTTTGATGTAATTATACTAAAATTTATTACCCAACTTATCTTATTAGTTAATGAAACAACTTGATTACATTCTTTAGCATTACTTAAATTACGTTAGTGACATCAATTAAATTACTTACATTAAATTAAATTAATATCACGTTTCATTAACAAAATATTACACTAATTAACATCAAACATTAAATTACCTTGCATCACACTAAATTTACATTACATTATATATTATAAATAATGCTAGATAGATAAGCATAAAAATAACTAAAAGACAAAGAGTAAACATAAAAGGAGATTACATTACATTACATAACTGAATATTACATCACATAAAGTTGCAGAAAATTACATTACATTAAATTACACTAGCAACTAGAGTCTAATTAAAAAACTATAAAAATAATTAATTACATCAAAAGTACATCTAAGTATGATGGCATATTGTGATCATAAAAGCTTATAAACACTTGAATAAACATCGCGAGTCCAACCTTTAGCCTACTATCATCAAATTATCATAAACAAATCACAAGATTATACAATAAAATCAATAGATTTCATTTAAGATTAATCATACTTACATGAAGGTTGACATAAAAAAACATGATAGAACATATGACGAGGAGATGTATAATCTGTTAGAGGTGAGACAATCATCGAATACGAACAACCAACCGCCAATGAGGCCAAATCCACAGACGCTAAACCCGAACTTGATAACGAACAACCAACGGTGTTGAAATCAATTTAACCACACATGATCTCATAATCTTCCAATTGATCCTTTCAGCTCATCAATTTCCTCCGTCTAATCTCTTTATCGTTTTCCTTTTTATCTTTTTGGTAGCTTTAACATTGAAATTTTAGGGCTCAAAGTAAGTGGGTTTTTAGATAAAAATGAGTTTTTAGAGAGAGAGAGAAATATGAAAAGAAAATGATGGGTTTTGATTAAAAAAAATCTATGGATGCATGTTGAAATAAAAGTTCAATCGATGGCTTTTGAAATGCTTTGAAAATGGAGTATGTGAAAAGTAAATATCAAATCAAGGTACATATTAGGCATGATGTTTGTCAGGTGAAAAGAGTTTAGGGTTGTACACCCATGTCAAATTACAGAAATACCCTCAAAATTTTATTTGCATGATGATGATGTGTCACATTCCTATTGGTTGATAAGGGTTAATCGGTTCTCAAAGTTATATAGGATTCTCACATAAACCCATCTCTCTCTCTCTCTATATATATATATATACATATATATATACATATATATATATATATATATATATATATAATTGGTTGTTGCGTTGTGATGTGTTATGGTAAAGGTCGGCATTTACTTCCTCTTCAAAGTTAGATATTTACAATTTCACACGATACTTTTATTAAGAACTTTATAAAATATCATTTTTACCCTCTCTAGTTTAATGCTGCAGGTTATCTCTATACAAATTTTATTTAAAAAAACTAAACTATTACGTTCGTAATTTTTTGTATGTGTCGGTATAAAGTCGAGTCCGTCTACACATGTAAATTTGGTTTAGAAACGAATCGGATCGTTATAAAATGTTTTTGTGTTTATTTTATATACAATTTAGTATCATCTACATTTTAACGTCATCTACGTTTTGATGTAAATTTTGTTCAGAAATAAGTCGGGTCAAACATTATACGCCTTTAAGTTTGTCTATCTTTCGACTCAAGTTTTGTATTGAATGCATCGAGTCAATAAAATATGTTTTATTTGATTGTAATCTATATTTTCTCACGTCGTATACGATGTCACTGCACGTGTTTTTTATATACGTTTTGACTCGGTCTACATTTAGCCATAAATTTGTTAGGAAATAAATCAAGTCAAATATAATACGTTTTCATTCAACGGGATATATTTAGGTTATTCAACGTCTCATCGTAAATTTAGTTCGTAAACGAGTTGGGTCAATTAAAGTTTATATTTTATCACGTCACGTAAGATGTCGCTGCAACGCATGATGAGTAACATGCTAGTATTATATTAGAATCCAGTTATTAATGTGAAGGTTTTCATGTAATGGATATTGTAATGAGTAGCTTTTCACAAGTTAACATCATAAGAGGTATGGGTATAAAAAACAAAATACAACTAGGTATGCCTGAATACTGACGTTTATTGAGTAATAGGTACTTGAGTTATAAAAAACAAAATACGTGATGATTTTATAAATTTACCAACACGTGTCTAATACCTATTGTCTTTCTAGCGACGACTCACTACATGACGTCATTTCCATGAAAAAACTGAAAAGTCATAATGCTCCCAACACCACAAGGTCAAGGTTAGATTTAAAACGAGCATGTCTTCATCTATGACCATTATCAAAGCAAGTCATTTGACCATCATATTGCCGCCCTTTGAACATCACACTTAAGATCCACTTTCTCTTCCTTTATGCTCATTAACACGTTAACGAGAAGGACCTTTAACATCCTATAACACCACACCAAACCTGGTATAGCGGGTAGGGTTGTCAAGTAAGTGAACCCGACTCGGTTTCATACCCGGTTTCACCTCAACCTGGGTACAAAAAAACCCGGTTGGGCCAAACCCGGTTTGTACCTGGTTTTAGGTACGGCTTTGCCCACTTATGTCCCTAGGAGGTCCAAGTCGGATTTTACACCCTTGGTGTTAGCATAAAAAGATACGGTGGAATGTGGATATATTCCGATGGGCTAACAACAAGCCCATTTGTAATCCACTATTGGGCTTCGAGGCTCCGAATGCAAACAACAAAACTCCGTTGAATTCTCAATCGGAGAATTCATCTGCAACTGCAAGTGGAGAAAAATGGCGTCGGCGATTGTGAGATCTACTCTTCGAAATGCCCTCCGAGGTGGCGCACGTGTCAATCAATCTCCTAAGAGGTCGTTCTCTTCCGGTGCATCCGCTGAAGAAGAAGCTCGTATGCATCCTTTTCTCTTTAAACAATATATACGCTCTCATGTTCTTCTTAATCATCTGTTATCCTTTAAGATTTTATGAGATCTAGTGGTTGCCTGAATCCTAATCGTATAGTATTGCGATCTGAATGTCATATTTAGGGCTTCACTTTATCAGTTATTCGTTTTAGGGTTTTGATTTTTAAATTAGTTGAATTTGCACTGAATTTGTTTGAATATGTGCTTATTTGTACTGATTTTTTATGAGATCTAGTGATGATTCGTGTTTTGTTTGTGTGTGTACAGGTGAGGCATCGAAGTGGGAGAAAATTACTTATGTAGGAATCGCTGCTTGCACGATTCTTGCGTTTGTTAACCTTTCCAAGGGTCACCCTCATTTCGAAGAACCCCCTGTAAGCTTTATATTTTGTAATTACTATTTTATATGTATAATCGTTAGGAACTACAGTACAGTAGGTACAATTAGTTATCTTTTAACTGTATGACAACTAATTTCAATGAAATGTTAGTGCCGTGGACCTTGGTTTTGTTCTCTAATAAGATCTTCTGTTCTGTGTATGTTTGTAGGCGTATCCATACTTGCACATTCGGAACAAGGAGTTTCCATGGGGTAAGCTTTTCGTAGCCTAACTCTAGTAACTTGGTGTTGTTGTCATCTACATACTCAGTTTCTTTTGGTAAAGTATTCTTTAATGATTCTTCTCGTCTTGTACTCTTGTATGAATCATGCATTGTAAGCAGCCTGGGCCTTAGTGACTTCTGGACAACATAGTTGAACCTTTATTCTAGGTAGTTGAAGCTGCTAGGCGCAGAGGGTGAGCCTTGAGTCTAGGTGTAAAGCATAAGAAGCGAGTTTTTTTTAAGCAGGTGCATAGAATAAACATGCCACTTTTAGCAGTTTTAGAAATGTTTTAGGTTGGTTTAGGCTAGTTTAGACATATTCCAAGATAGTTTTAGATGTTTCTGACCAGTTTATGATGTTTTTGACCAGTTTGGCCGGAATTCGAATGGAATTTGGCCGGAACATTTGCTTGTGAGCTTTGATAAACACAAGGCACTTTTGCTATTTTGGGCTGTGCCTAGGCACGTGCGTTGCTCGTCTTTGACTACTATACCTTTATTAATCAGTATGTGTTTTGAGGGATAGGTTGATATTGTCTTGGTTGTTTTTCTCTTGTTTTTCTGTTATTTTATGTGTTACTTATGCATGTATCTTGGTGTACACTTATGCTTTTTGTGGATAACCATGAGAACTCATGGGGGCTCTACCAATACCCTATTTACCAACGCCCTTAAGTATTTATTGCAGAAATTCGGTGGACGCAGGGTGACTCGTATTTTGCGAGTTAGATATTAAATCGACATCATAATTTTATTTATTGGGCCAGTTTTATAATTGGTCAAAACCTTAACATGACTAGTAACTATTTTGTTCTGAGAGTGGCTTGTAGAACTGAATCAACTAATTCATTGATGTGATATGATGTTAAAGTGGACATCATAACTAGTCAAGTTAGATTCACAACTGTTAACATGCTGTGGCTCTAGTTTATAAGGACATGGTTTAGAGAATAAAGGATGCCATGTTATTGGTCTTTTGATTGTTTTATAAATTTGTGTGTTTTTTTTAACATCTTTAATGGCGTTAATCTTTACTGTTATTTCTTCAGGACCTGATGGCCTCTTTGAAATCAAGGAACACCATTGAAGCCTCGATTGACATTGTTGAGGACGTTCGTAATAAAGATCATGTTTGGTTTTCATTTGGTTTATTGTTGTTATTCAGATTGCGTTCTTGTTAAAGTTGGTACCTTGTATTTTACTCTGCAAGGGATTGTTTCTTTTTTACTTCGGTTCTCACTGGCAGATAAGTGTTTGTGATACTAATTGGTTCAATAATGATATAACTCATTCATGCACTGTATAACTAATTTCACATAACAGTGCTTGTTCTTTATAATCATATAGAACTGGTCATATAATAAGTAATAGTTAATTTTATTTAAAATTTTCATTTATTTTTGAATGGCCTGAGTGATAGTTAAATAAAGCTCTAAAATATCAATTGTTGGTTTCATAGGAATCTGAATCTGGAGCATAATTCATTTATTGGGCGGTTTGCTTCATCACATCATGTTCGTTACGATCCACACTTGGTTGTTTCCTTCTAATCGTATCATCTTCCACACTCAGTCTCAACTTCACCTCTTACACTTTGATCATTGTCATTATCATCCTCTGATGGAATTGACATTTCAATTTCTTTCAGGTCTGGACTCCTTTTCTTTCCAACTTGTTATTGCAAATCACTTGTGTTTTCATTCAACTTTGCTTTGATTTCTTCACTTTGTACCAATTGAATCTCTCCACTTTCTTCATGACCCTTATCATGTTCTTTCATATTTTGACTATCATCTTTACCATCTGCATGCACATTTTCTGCAACCTCCTCATGTTCTTCTCTCTCATGATCCTCAATAACCTCTTCTGAGATTTTGTTTTCATTGTTTTGTACATCATTTGCTTGATGGTTCTCTTTGGTTTCCTTCACTTTCGGACGATGAACTTTTCTCCCCAACTTAAAAATACCCTTGCTACTTTGCTACTATCATTGTTATTTTTGTGTGAGATTTTTGTTGTGACAGATGACTTCTTGCCATTAAAATGGTGGATCTGGTATAGTAACCGCATGCTTACACCAGTCACCAAGTAACATGGATAACCGAAGAACTTGCTATATTCTTAACTCTTTGTTTCGTCAATTCCTGTGTGATGACTTAAACATGATTTACTCTAATATTGATTCCAATTTGTTACAGTATGATTCTGAACGCAAAACTATATTGAAATCAGCTTTAGGTCTCAAATTGAAAAACAAATCATCATGATATTGAAATCAGGTTTAGGTCTCAAATTGAAAAACACATTATCAATCAGCTTAGGTGAAAACTATGAGAACTAATCGATTCCTTAAGATTTAACCAGCAATAAATCATAAAATTATCTAAAACAAATCCATAAATCAAAAGCAAATGATGAAATTAGACCGATTGAAGTAGAGATTCATTAACATCAACACGATTCAATCACGACAATAAATTTGCGAGCTTTAATTGATCAGAATCCGTATGGTAATGCAATGAACAATTGAACATGATTTTTTCAAAACATAGTTGTGATATGTAATGTGCAACTCAACGAAGCACAACGTACAATCCAACACTACTTCAAGATTCTTTTCCTTCAAAATTATTATCTTTTATAAAGTTTCAAGTATATCACTACAACTTACTTTTATTTACTAGTATATATTTTTTTAAAACCATTAAAACGCTATCAAACAGTTTTTTAATTTTGAAGCAGCGCGAACCGCTATTCTTCGTTTATTCTGGAATGAAGAACGGCTATAAACGTGCCGCGTGCAACACCCTCATCCGTGAGTCACCACCCTCATCAGTCATCACCCCCGTAAACCCTAACTCCACCAATTCATCCTTCACAACCCCAAACGAATTCCACCCAAACCCCAACAATGGCCTCAAGGATAATCTCAGCCACCGTCCGCCGCTCCTTATCCCCACGAACACCACCACTCCTCCGCCCCTTCTCCACGGCCACGGCGGCCGTCTCCGACCCCCTCGACGACGGCACGGCCATCTCCATGAAAGGCGTAAAGATCTCCGGCAGACCCCTCTACCTTGATATGCAAGCAACCTCCCCCGTTGACCCCAGAGTCCTCGACGCCATGCTCCCCTTCTTCGTCTCCCGTTACGGCAACCCCCACTCTCGCACCCACCTCTACGGCTGGGAGTCCGACGAAGCCGTCGAGTCTGCACGTTCACAAGTCGCTAATCTCATCAACGCTTCACCGAAGGAGATCGTGTTCACCTCCGGTGCCACTGAGTGCAACAACATATCTGTTAAAGGCGTGATGCATTTCTATAAGGAGAAGAAGAAGCACGTAATCACGACGCAAACGGAGCATAAGTGTGTGCTCGATTCGTGTCGGCATTTGCAGCAAGAGGGGTTTGACGTCACGTATCTTCCGGTGAAATCCGATGGTTTGATTGATGTTAACGAGCTTCGATCGTCGATTCGGAGTGACACAGGGCTTGTGTCGGTGATGGCGGTGAATAATGAGATTGGGGTTATTCAACCCATGGAGGAAATTGGGCGAATTTGTAAAGAGTTTAATGTCCCGTTTCATACAGATGCTGCACAGGCGTTGGGGAAGATCCCGATTGATGTGAATAAGTGGAATGTGAGCTTGATGTCGTTGAGTGGGCATAAGGTTTACGGGCCGAAAGGGGTTGGCGCCTTGTATATGAGACGTCGGCCGAGGATTCGTGTCGAGCCGCAGATGAACGGTGGTGGGCAGGAGCGAGGGATCAGAAGTGGGACTGTGCCGACGCCGTTGGTGGTGGGAATGGGGGCTGCGTGCGAGATCGCGATGAAGGAGATGGAGTATGATGAGAAGAGGGTTAAGCAACTGAAAGATAGGTTGTTGAATGGGATTAGGAGTAGGCTTGATGGTGTGGTGGTGAATGGGAGTAATGAGAGTCGGTATGCGGGTAATTTGAACTTGTCGTTTGCGTATGTCGAAGGTGAAAGCTTGTTGATGGGGTTGAAAGAGGTGGCTGTGTCGAGTGGGAGTGCTTGTACTAGTGCTAGTTTGGAGCCTTCGTATGTGTTGAGGGCGTTGGGTGTGGATGAGGATATGGCGCATACCTCGATCAGGTTTGGGATTGGGAGGTTTACAACTGAAGAAGAGATTGATAAGGCGATTGAACTAACGGTTAATCAAGTTGAGAAGTTGCGAGAAATGAGCCCGCTTTATGAGATGGTGAAGGAAGGGATCGACATCAAGAGTATACAGTGGTCTCAACACTAGTTTAACCGGAGGAGATGAACGCAGGCTGGCTTGATTATACAAACAAACAGGGTATACCTTAAATGACCCATTCATGCTCTGAATAAAACCTTGATAGATTACTAGTTTACTAAAGATTTGTGTTTGTATTTTGCATATGTTTGACAGTCATTGTGTTTGATGTCTTACTAGTTGACACTTTGAAGGAATGGTGATCAAATGGTTGAATCAAACTGTTAAACATGGATCAACCAACACGAACATGTCGCAAGTTCTGGTAAGGATCTGTAAAGGCATGATGTTTTTGGTTATAAAGACATGTTAAATTTGTGAGAAATAACTTCATTGTTGACTATAGTGAGTCTCATATGTATTATTAAGACACGTTCTATGTCATGTACTCATGTCTGGGCATTTTGGATCATGGTTCTGAGGCTATATTCAACCCCAACCCCGAACATTGATCACACAACTTGCTCAAATGGCGAGTGGGGGTAGGCGCATGAGACTTTGGTTCCATATCTAGCTTTGAGTGTTTATGTAAGCTAATTAGTTATCATGTCTTCTGAACGACAATATGCTATCTCCCAGAGTATTGTGGTGTTGTCAATGTTTGTTTGTTAAAACGAGTCGATTGCAAATCT
This sequence comes from Flaveria bidentis, assembly GCA_018326385.1. Lineage (NCBI taxonomy): Eukaryota > Viridiplantae > Streptophyta > Magnoliopsida > Asterales > Asteraceae > Flaveria > Flaveria bidentis. The sequence goes on along the minus strand of BJCM01166007.1, from coordinate 17,572 downwards.
CCTTGATCTTCACTGGACTCGCACACGGGTCACAATTATCTGTTATGATAGTGTTGGTGTTGTATACATGTTTAGTGATCCTATTCTACAAATATACAATATGAGTTGCTTTGGGCCAAAGCTCGTATTTCCCGTCTTTCTCTCTATACAAGTATCCTCTGGTTTATCATCAAATTTCTTCAGTGTGAGCATACCGTCTAGAAGACGTGCTTAATGTGTGAGTTTGTGGTCAATCACACATTTTCTGAAGGGTGTTCTAAAGATTTATAGCGCTGTACGCATCAAGAGTGTTACTGTTTGCTGCGTACAGGATACTATGAACTTCTTAAATTCCCATTATAATACATGTTATCAGCGTCAAAGCTGATACCCTCTGCCTCCACATCAGCATGTGACGAGGCTCTCCTGCTGCCTACACCGCTCTTTCCTGTCTTCATCACGCAATGGGAAAGGGTCAATAAGAGAGAGACATTGAGCAAGTGGTTGTATTAAGTAACTTTTTTATGACATTACAACAATTAAGCAAAGAATCAAAAAAAGGAGGTAGCCGCCCCATTTTCCTCGGTATTTATCCGGAGATATATATTAACGTCACATTAGTTTTTTTCAATTCCTCCAGCTTTTTTTTCAATTCCTTCAGCTTTTCCTGGATTTTCTCTGCTTTAAAGGATGTTATTTTAGTTTGTCATGATGGTATTATTCTAGTTTAAAGGGGTAACATTAAGACCAGACAAAAATGAGATCAGTTAGTACCGGTGAATATGTGGTATTATTCTCACCTGTGGTTGGGTATTCCCTACCCCTTTGCGGTTCCCACTCCATGTCCTGTACCCGTTCTTGGTTTTTTTGTGTGACACATTAATATCACACATATATATACTCAGTTTTATTTTTTTGGATTTTGTTTATTTTGAATGTTGTGTATCAATTTTACCCTAGTGAATAGCGGGAAATGGGGTAAAGGTATAATGAGGTTAAAGTTAGATCGGTGAGTGTCATTGGGTCGGGAGAGTTTATTTGTAACTAGGTTTGGAGGTGGTATTCTCGCCCCGGGGCTTGTATTCTCACCTCCTCAATTCTCACTCTCAGTCCTTGAAGTGAAGAAATGTGAGAGACCTCAACTTTATCATTCTCGCAAGTTACTTGGTTAATATAGGCAATGTGTGATGGTTCATTGAAACTCACGAACTTCGTTGATAACCGTTTATACCTAATAGTCACAAACCTTTGTACCGTTGCTGTGGTTGATGCTTAATTACAACTGATTTAGGATTTCTTTTGAAAGTGGGTAATAATATTGAACAGCTTTGAGAGGCGGGTACGTGACAATTTTAGCTCCTAACATCTATAATATGATTTTTTTTCTTTATTTATAATTCCATAAAAACTAAGCATGTTTGGTACAAATTAAATCAACATGTATCAAAACTATATCAAGTAAAAAAAACTATATCAAAACTGACTTGGCCAAAGTATTTTTAAGTCTAATATGTCATTATAGAAGAACTTATATGCTAATTAAAAAGTAAAAGAGAAAAAGTTATAAATGATCCTTTGCCCAATGTAAAAATATATTTTTTAAAACATTGTAGATGTTGCCCCTCAAAAGAAAATAGACACCACTACGAGCGGAGACACAATACAATCTTGTCCCATCATGCGATGCAAGCCAAAACCATCATGTCCCATCATACGATGCAAGGCAGACCAATGCCACCCTCGAGTCAATCGATTACCAATGTATATGAGCCAAAGTCCAAATCTATGGGATCTTACCGTAACCAAAATGTTGTCACCCATGATCAATCCATGAGAACATATCAATTGAAAGATACATATACGGTCCTCGGGCAAGGGCTGCCATCAAATAGCTCCTCTATCATTAATCATTGTATCATAACTAATTAACCTCAATATATAACATAGTTGTTGTTTCTTCACGCATCTATATGAGACAAGTTTTTAAATAATTAATCACTGTATCATAACTAATTAACCTCAATATATAACATAGTTGTTTCATCACGCATCTATATGAGAAGTTTTTAAATAATATATGAACTCTTTTGCTAACACCCAAGTCTAAAATGTAATTTTGTTTTTTTATTTCTAAGAATATTCTTTAAGGGGCATAGAAAAGTGATTCACTCTTTGATGAAAAGTTGTGGGTTACGAATTGAAGATTGTAGGTTCAATCCTATAAGGTGTAGACGTGATCATTTAGGAGTAAAATAGATGTAAAGTAAAAAACGTGTATTCTCCGGTTAAAAAAATACACCAACTGTTTTTGAAAAATACATTTATGTTTAGAAACCCTAGTGTTTGAAGAGTCATTCCTACATACCAGTTACGGTAACGAATTTTCACTCGCATTGTAAACATCATGATGTCTGGTCATTCATATGTCATCTATGAATACATACATAATGTGTTTGCACTGGTTAGTGTTAGAGAATTTCAACTTTTTAGCTTCCTGTAACAATCACTTTCTTATTTCACTGATAAAAAGGGGCAAAAAGAAACACTTATGTTCTTAATGGATTGCTTTCCTAACTGTATAAAAATTAAAAAGCAAACCAAATTATACAAACACCCTCCCCTTTTGAGAGATAGCACTATCAGTCCCCACACACTCTCAGCCTAACTCCTATATATATATTACAACCCCACCCTATTTCCAACATATACAAAATGACATATTCATCCACAAGATTTTGTAATAATTTTGTTTGCAATCTTTTCCTAATTGGGATTGTGACACTTTCTGTTGCAAACGCAAAACCGGCTGTATTTTTACAGGATTTTCATATAACATGGTCAGATTCTCATATCAAGCAACTCGATGGTGGAAGAGCCATACAACTTCTCCTTGATCAAAACTCAGGTATTCAGCTAAGATAACTCTTGATTAAAATGTTACGAAGTTTTTTAACCTTGATGACAGTATTGTATTGTATTGTATTGTATTATGCTGTATGGTATGATGCAGGTTGTGGGTTTGCTTCCAGATACAAATACCTTTTTGGACGTGTGAGCATGAAGATTAAGCTTATTCCAGGAGATTCCGCTGGCACGGTCACTGCCTTTTACGTAAGATTCTTGATGTTTTATACCTGAACAAATAATAATAAACTTATTATATACTTGCATGGATTTAAATGTTTTTTTATTATGGTTTTAATGGCAGATGAACTCAGATACTGATCAAATCCGTGATGAGCTTGATTTTGAGTTTTTGGGGAACCGAAGTGGGCAGCCGTACTCGGTTCAAACTAATGTTTATGCTCAGGGAAAAGGTGATAGAGAACAAAGGATCAACTTATGGTTTGACCCTGCTGCTGACTTCCATACATACTCCATTCTATGGAACCATCAACATGTGGTGTAAGTTGTGTAATGTAATGACTACAATCCAATGGTTTATACCAAATGATTCATTTGTTCTATCTGCATAGGTTTTATGTGGATGAAGTGCCAATCAGGGTATACAAAAATAATGAAGCCAAAGGAGTCCCATTCCCAAAAATGCAGCCAATGGGAGTGTACTCAACATTATGGGAAGCAGATGACTGGGCGACGAGGGGCGGGCTTGAGAAAATAGATTGGAGCAAAGCACCCTTTTATGCATATTACAAGGACTTTGATATTGAAGGCTGCATCATCCCCGGTCCCGCCACATGTAACTCTAACCCATCTAACTGGTGGGAGGGTGCCCCCTATCAACACCTGGACTCAGTTGCCGCACACCGGTACCGGTGGGTGCGTGTGAATCATATGGTTTACGATTATTGCACAGACAGACGCCGGAATCCGGTTACCCCACCGGAATGTATGGCTGGAATTTAGATCATAACTGGGAGGGTGTAAGGAAAGTGGATTGTTGATGGGCTTTTTTCTATTAAAAAAAACTGTTGGAGGACATAAATAATGTATGGGCCATAATTGTGAAAGGAAATGTGATATGTGTACTATATACTTCTTTTATATGAGTAAATGCTTTTACTTTTCCCCATTCCTATAACTTTATGCATATTTTGGTTCTCTTAACTTGATAAGGTTTAAAGGTGGTAACTATTTCCACAATGATTTAATGTTTTCCAAACTCTTTCTTGAAGAAGAAATCTAACCGAGATATGATCTATTTTCTTGTGCTAATTTTGACTGCAACCGGTTGAGAGCAATATGGACAATTACCAAACAGAACATCAAATGACCTGCATAATGACAGTGCATAAGACTAAAGTGTCAATGATGCTATTGACCAGAAGGGAGTAAATGAACTTATATGCTAAATAAGATTTGTGATTACTTACTGTCGTGTTGTTGTGATGGAGCGAAGCCAATCCCCAAGGCAAACACTATGAAAAGCTTTGCTGCAGGTGCTGTTTTCACATGTATAATCAGTTCTGCCTCCACTTTTAGGTCCAAGTTCATCATCTATAACACAAACACAAAATCAGCTGGCATAAGTTTATAAAAGAACAAAAAATTAATGACCACTATATCGATTATATACCTATTGGAAGAAATTGTGAGTAACATATCCCACATTCAACTTGCTGATCATTTTTCTCAACGCCTGGAGGCCTTGGAAGTTGAAACTCCAACACGTTTGCTAGATTTTCTGCAAATGTTTTGTCTTTCGACCTAAAATAATGGAGGACTGAAATTAAACAAAAAGTAAATGCATCACATCAAAGTAACTTTCTATTAGTCGAATGAATGATGCTGGATAAAGACAATATGTAAAATGCTGAACACATTTTCTTATAAATGGGTTGATTTAGGTTATGTTCTATTTCTAACGAGTCAATCGTTTAAAAAAGATATAGCTTAGAAGGAAACTGGTCAAATGGGGTGAACAGGTTAAAAGTCACGCAACGTTTATTTTTGAAGCATAAAACCTTCTCAAATCAATTATTCAAAAGTACATATTACTATTCAACTGATATTAGTTTAAGCAATCAAATTTGACGGCTAATACTTTTACAGAAAAGTATCCGTTTGATATGTATAATTTAACATCTTCCCTATTTCCATTCCTATTTCTGTTAAAATGGGACAGAGTTCAGTCGTTGTGACATCGAAGCTGACCTTAAAAGACAGATTCATGCTAAAGCAAAAGGTTAGTTCACAACTTCACATCAGGTAATCACATTTGTTTTTTTTTTAATTTGGCACACAAAGATGCTGAACACTGATATTTTCATCATAGTAAAAGCAGGATCTTTCCTTCTAGGCTGGGGGGATAAAGAGAAAATTGTTTTCTTACAAAAACATTGCTAAAAAGAAGGAAGCATTGAAGTTAGGAAAAAATCTCTTAACACATTGTATTGAAATATGCCTAAAGTATGACAGTTACTGAAACAAATTTAGAAAGACGTCATGACTAGGCTTAGAGTTAGAAATATAAAATGAATAATAACCACAAACAGTGTTAAACATATACCATTTATTGCAATTTCTACGCCATTTATCCCTTAGCAAGTTTACATCTTTGTCTGACCCCATAAACCGGCACCTGTCACCATATAAAACATATTACTGTTAACAAAAGATTTAAGTTACAACTGTCTACTCAATAGAATTCAATCCTACTCTGGTAATGATTTTGGCTCATTTGCACATATAAATAATATTATAGAGCAATCATTCCCTGAAAAAAGATCCATAAAGAAAAATTATTTCTCATACCAAGAAAGGAATGAGAGGGTGTAAATTTTCAATCAAAACAAGCTACCAATATTAATATGCCGGAATGATGTGGCCCGATGTGACTGTGCTGAGTCAGAAACCCAAAGAGATCGGTCGATATCTTCCACTGCTGACCAAAACTGTTGAAGCTTCTCCAGATGCTAACATCATCAACCAGTAGATAAAATCATTTACCAAGAATAAATCAAATTCCAGAATTTTATAATAAAAGATTATGCGTTGGTTGTACCTGTCTAAACTGATTTACAACATCATTAAGTCTTGAATTTGCTGACCATTCCACCTTGAATAAGTAAGGTACATCCTGAAAATAAGGATTAATATATATTAATCTTGGAACATATAGTGTTTGGAGTACAGAGGATTAAAGAGGCTGTAAATAACTAACAGCTGAAACTGATGGTGGGCAGTTGGGATAAGTTTTATCTAATAAAATCTCTAGCACATGAGCTCTTTCCTTCTTGTCACTAAGAGAATTCCAAAGCAAGATATCAAAAAATAGAAAAGCTAAACAGTAGTGAATGGCTAGAAGATCTTACACAACACGAAATGTAACAAATGATAGATCTTCTGCCAACCTCACCAAATGTTCCCATCCAACCTCTTCAATCTAAGATAAGAATCATACAATAAATAAAATCATACAAACACATTAATTTGCTATCCATAAATGTTAGAAATATACAATTGGATAAAAGTTCAATTAGTCATCTTTCTCCATGATAGTAAGACATACTGCAATACCAGCTTACCTCAGAGTAAATGGCACGAGAGAAAGATGATGACAGAGCCATATTCATACTGCCATCAACAATGAAAACAAATCTTCAACAGAGAATCCCTTTTACATAAAATTATGAACTTTGAAGTGGGCAAATCTTGAATTTTGTTAACTGATGCATATAACAGTGTCCAAACTCAAAATTACAATGTATAGGTCAACAAGTTACACATCCAAATGCATTGAATCGATAAGTAGAACAAAAGAGAGCACATGAACATTGATTTCAGAGGGTTTCCAACCCATTAAAAACGTGAACTTTATATCAAACAGGTGGTGTGCAGTCTCAAATGCTGACATTATAGACCATAAAACCAAAAGGGTATTTCGATTTATTTACAGTTACCTGAAATTCAGAAGGTCGCTGGAAGTCCTTACCGCCTTTCGTCTCGTCTCGGTTGCCGGAACCCGAAGGTTCGTCGGTTCGTTGATTCGATTAAACAATCTACAGGTTTATGAACTTGAGGACCTTATGTGAAATTTTTTATACAATTTCATATGTCAAGAAAGTACAGGAAGAAAGTAACAGAATAATAATTTTCAGAAAAAGTAAGTTTATATTTAAGAAAAATAAGAAAATATCTAAATTTACATGACAGTTTCACATCAGCGTAATAAAAAGGTCAAAATATTTTCTAACTAAAACAAAAGAAAAACATTTCAAAATTTATGATTTAAATTAAATGATCTAATTGAAATATATTTTTAAATTTATGAGACCTAAACGAACACTAATAAAACTTGAATATTGTTTTGCAAAGTTACACAAGTGGTAAAATTGGTAACACACAAGCGATAATGGTGATTTCTTGACAAAAAGGGGTCTTGATTGAACACATAGGGTGATACTGATGAGTGGCTAAGTAGTGTGTGACCAGGTCTTGAGTTATCTAGGATAGGATATTTGGATTCTTATTTCGTCATAGCCAAGACATAATTTTCATCTTTCGGGTAAATGCACAGTAGGTGTCTTATTTTTATATGAATGTATGTCATATATTATGAGAGATTATTATGAGTGGTTATAAATGAAAATATATAAGGGTTGCATAGTGGTTTTCATATTTTGAGAAACACGGAACAAACCCATAAATTTTTAAATAATTTTGAAAGTGATTGTGAGTGAAGTAAAAAAAAAGATAATGATAAAAATATTTAAAAAATCATCTAATTAAAAACAGAGAAAATAATAATGTTTTCAATATGAATTTAAGGATGAATATGAAAAAACTAGTATAAATGTTCTTACTTGATTAGCAACGATCACTGCATAGGTATTATTGATATTATTTATTTTCATTATTTAATATTTATCTTCACCTTTGAGGTCCACATCTGTTACATTTGCTCTTTACTGGCTTGATCTTTCTGGAAATTTCCATGCGTGTAGTACAGAACTCAAAGATGAATGGCCTTATTTTTAGTAAATGTGATGGTGATCCGAGTAATCATACACCATAATGTTGTTTTTATTTTGGTTGGATTATGTAGTAAACATTATGTGTACTTGCACTGAATGATGTAATGGTATTCATGTATTGGATTGACTCGGGTAATTTATGTATTCGATTTGAACTAGGTTATGGTATATATTTGGATTTAAGTGGATTGAACTATCTTAAAATAATAAATTGGGGTTAAAAGAAATACTTTCTGCATTTTAGGCAAATTTGTTTTTTGATTTATATCGTATTGTAAAATTTTATATTAATAGAAATAGTATTTTGTTGGAATGATGTCCAAAACAGATCCAAGCTTTTGTTAGAAGTTATTCGTTTCCTTGACCGTAAACTCTAATAGAAAACGTTAGAAACTTGTTGGAAAGTTCATGTCGGAAACCTTTGATGAAAGTTACTGCAAAACATATGTTGAAAAGATGTCCGAAAATGTTGGACAGAAGGTAGTCAAAAATTTGTTGAAAGTCGGTAAGCTATTTTATTTTTGTCAGAAATTGTTGGGAGATTTTTATGAAAAGGACGGATGTGTGATAACAACACTTGCTTTGTTACACCTATGGTTTCCGACGAGGTGTTATTTGACAACAAATTTATTGTCGGCAATTTGTTAGAAATCCAGAGTATCGACTGTTTTCAAAAGATTATTTAGAAAACTATAAAAGTTTTCTTCATGAAGTTTGATCATATCAAACCACATCAAACCATTTGATATTTTTCATTGTGAAAGCACAAGATGAACAAAAAAAATGATGTATCATTACTTTTGAGTTTGTTTTTCAATGAGTTTCACGATTCTTTCTTAGGATCAATGGACAAAGGATGAACACCTACTTCTCTTTGATTTAAAAATAAGAATATAAAATTTGAATTTACTTATGTTGTTTTTAATACATTTTAAGTTAAAAAAAATTGAAATAATATAGTCCCTTAATTGGAAGCCATCTATTTATTTTTCGAAATAGAGGAAAAGTTTGTCACTGCTATACTCCTCTCAAACCTTATAAATAATAAATACTATGCGTGGTAAGGTTCGGTTAGAAAGATAGGTGTGAAAACAAATGTATTAAAGATATGATATTAAAAATAAAATATATATAACAACATTTTCTTTTAACAATGTCTAGATATTCTAGCTTGGATAAAATAATACGTGATTTCCATCCCAATGATTTGATTATTAATTTTTTGATTGTAAAGCACACTATTTAACTATTATCCTTAAGACAATAATTAACAGGTTGACATGATATAGGTAATTAACTTGATAATTAATGGAGGAAAGCTAAACATAATGGATTATGGATAATCTAACACTATATAATATGCAGGAGATAATCTACAAGAAAACACAACTACACTTTTTAAAAAAAACAAAAAGTATGAGTGGGAATTCTACATCTTTCTACAATAACGTATACTATTATTTTTCAACCACTAATCTGCAAGATTATAAGCCCCTGACTCTAAAAAAGGGTGGGGCTGTGCATGGATGATATTAAAATATATAACATATTAACAAGCTGCCGACGAACTACTAAAGGGATTAAAAAAGTATGATTTAGGAGCCATTTTAATTAAAGGGCTTTTGGTGGTGGCAGAAGTGGTGTCTCCGATGTGTTCACACGACGGACACACGGTGATTGTGGCCGCCGGCAGCTGCATGCACAGTTCTTGAACCTCTTGCCTAAGTCTTTGGTTCTCTTCCGTTAGTACCTTGCAGCATTTCTTTAAGTACTCGCAATCCACTTCAGTTTGCTTCAGTTTTGTTCTTCAATGAAATTAACAACAACAGCAATTAGATTATTGTTAAGTTATGATTAGATGGATTTTAATTTTAAGGTAGATATAACTGACTCGACTATAAACAATAAGCTAAAGCTTGATGAGGTCTCAATTTAAGGTCTAGTTTTTAAAGAGTAACAAATTAGTATTTTTATTAAAATCCACTCTAAGTCTATACATGTGTGTTTTAGAAATTGTATAAAAAAATATGTCATCATAGAAGAGATTTCAATTACAAACAAAGAGAAATTAACAAAACGTTTAAACCAAATCTAAGATTTTAATTTAGTTAAAATCTATGGTTTTAGTTTTTTTTAATAAAAAATACATATTTGTACTTGGGTGAGACATTTCCTAATATTATCTAGAACAATAGATTTTTAATTTCTATCCTGTCATCGTCTTCTCATATTATGATAGGATCCGGAAAAAGAACATTTTGTTTTTACAAAAGTCGCGTTGGTTTTAAATTTCGAGATAATTATAAAAAAAAAAAAGAAAAAAAAGTTGAGCCGACACTAAATAAAACATTTAATTAACTGTGGAGAAAAAAACAACCTTGCCCTCCTGTTTTGGAACCAAACTTCAACTTGTCTAGGCCTTAGCTTTAAGTCCCTTGCAAGTTCTTGCTTTTGTTTCTGCTAATATCAACAATCACTGTTAATAGCTTTAAACTAGCTTATGATTATGAAATTAAAGTATAAGTATATAACAGATAAAACTAATAATAATTACTATACAGGGTTTAAAGTTGTGTGAAGTTTAAAGGCTTCCTCTAGCAATCCAGATTGAGCTTTAGTTAACCTGAGCTTCTTCTTACAATTCACACCACCACCACCATCTTCATCTTCTTCACCACTAGTGTTCTCCACTCCTCTCTGATCCGATTCATCACTCGCAACATCCCTCTCCCTCTTCACACTAGCGTTCGAGAACGATGAACCGCCACATGAATCACCCGAAAGACCCAAGGTTAGAGATGGCTCCAGAGGATGATCAGAACATGTGTTCGGTTTCTTCGTGTGGTTCGTGGTGTTTTTGGTCATAGATGGTGTTGGATTCAAGCGTAGTTCCAGTGCAAGTTCACTGTAATAATCCATATGAAATAAAGATATGAGAATTGAGTATTGAAGAAGTATGTTGGGGTTTGAAGGATATGAAGGAGAAAAATGAGAGAATATAAGAAATGATTGGTGGTTATGATTATTAATAAGGAAACATATGAATGGTAGAAAGACGAATATGATGTGTGTGAACTAAAAATATATAATTACTAATCAAGTAATTATCAAACAATTCTCTACTATACGCATTAATTAATTAGGTCATTTTACTTTAATGCAAACTCATACACTCATAACTCATTGCTCTACAACTTTGTAGAAGTGTGTATACATACGTACATACACATACATACATGCATACGTATGCGTATTAATTACCTTAAAAGACAAAATTACACATGATCTTGCTACATATATACATAATATGTCGTATGCATGTATGTATGTATTCATTCCCTTGAAAGATGTTATGGTTTATTAATTAGATAAATTGATGTGTGATCTTAGTAGAAATTTGAGAACCATGTATGTCTTTTGTGAATATGACGAATAGTTAAGGAAGCTTCGACGTTATTTCTGTATTGATAATGATGCCCATCAATGGATAAAACGCTTTTGTATGATTTGATCAATTGAAATATCTTTTATCCATCTTTTGTAAGATTGTGTCGATCGATTGAGAAGCAACCATGTATTTGGTTTGTCATTATTAATGTACTACATCTGTCAACATATAACATTAATATCAAAATGACTACTTGGATATTTGTTCTAAACTTATTGGATCATGATATATTTTTTTATCGTAGATCCTTCAACTCTTCAAGGATGTGATGTATGGATGTTTTAATATCCTTGTTCCCATCCTTGATTAGAAAAGAACTCGTGGTCCTTTAGTGATGCTTATCAGTCATATACATCAAGACTATTACATTAAGAAGCAACCAAAAAGTGGAAGTAAAAATGTGACGTGTTAAAATTGATTAACCTTTGAGTCCTTCTCGTATAGATTTGAGGTTAAAATAAAATTTTCTTCACAGCAAGGTGAACTATATGTACTTAAGCTCACAAGATAAAGATGACATAATAGATCAATCACATGAAGGCTACTATGTATATGAAGATTACGAGGCTCAAATACTACAATCAAAATGATATGTATTACATATATAGACGATGTAAGAAAATGAGCCTTTAAGTTCTTACATGGAATGATAAACAACAAGCTAAGACGCGAGCTCTATCTTTAAGAAACGACCAGTAGATACACAGTCTCATTTATCTTTAGACATGCTAATGAAACAAGCAATCACTATAAAGATCTCTATGATGTTTGTCACAACCTTTGCTCAAATAATCACCATAACGATTAGATAGTATAATTAATGTACGTTATTTTACTTTGTTTATAATTTAAAACCTATCTTTGGCATTATGTCAATGAGGATTGACAATGCCAAAGATGGATATTACTTTATTCATATATCAGATCGTTGAGGGAAAACTATAATGCAAATCAATATCCGTAAAACTTATATCATTTCATAAAGCATTTAACAATAAAACCATCGTTATCTAACAACACACTGAAAGTAACATTTCAAAATTTACTATATTCGTGCTTGCAATTATTGTTGCTTACACATATATCCTTATAAAACGACGGATTGTAACGTAAATTAATTTGTGATGGATTAATGAATTGTAATGTTCTTATTCGCCATGTATTTATTATAAATAAAAAAACTAAACTGAAATTGATTTCCCTAATAGAGTGAGACCACGTGAAGGGTCCCTTTTGTACATACTTGGTCCAACACTCCGGAGATGGTGTTCATATTATCTTACAATTACTTCTTTTGCTAACTTACATAAATTGAGGGACACTGAGGATGATACACATATGAGAATGTGAGGCAAGGTAAGATTTAGAATCCTGCACAAAATATTATTTTGATATGTAGTCAAAATCGAGCGTTCGTTCCTTCATGACAAATGCTTAGGTGAAAATGAGAGGGAGAAGATAGATACAGCAGGGTCCATGGGTATGAACTGCCATGGATGGATCCGTTAGCCAGATGTTAGGATGGGAGACCTTAGCGGTCTATGGGGCAGTTTCCCATACAAATTTGATAGACCACCCCGTATCTTTTAAGTGGGCTTTTCATTAGATCAATCATTGTTGTTTGTACGATAAATATTGTCCGTAACTGATAATATTTACGGATTTAGATTTAAACTTATACTTTTATTGTTCATTTGATATATAGAATATAGAGTTTCATTTAATATAACCGATAGACAATATATATAATAAGAAATGAAATTAAGGTGTCCTATTTTGATTGGAGATCTGTTAGAAGCCAAAATTGAGCTGAAATAGAAAGTTTGATGAGGTGTTTAGGGGACCAACTTACATGATTAAATGTTTGAAGTTTCATGCATATAATAAAGGCCATGTCCAATAATATTGCATTGTCGGCTCGTATATATGTTCAAGTCATCACAAAGTTAGGTCACATATTTCTTTAAACTGTTTCTTTACCTATACTAATATTACTACTATTATTTAATTATACTTCAATATTTAATACTATAAATATTCATCTTAAAATAAATCTAATATTTTACAAAGGAGTGTAATGATTAATATATATATATATATATATATATAGCGAACTAGTGGTGCACAAGCATGCATCTATAAGTGTTAGAAAACCTCGCATTATGTTATGTCAACTATGCATATCATATTTAAACGTTTACTTTAGTACGTTCTTTAACTCTAAATTATTATTAAACATTAACGTTTTTTTATATGTTTATTAAAAATTATTTCGCTCTTAGAATTTCAAGTATTAAGCTTTTTAATCCTTTCGATAATAGGAGAAGTGAATTTACTCATGTTAATAATTTATTTATCAAATAAAGAACTCAAATATGGCAAAACTAATATTACTTATGTCGAGAATCAAGTTCATAATTATTACACAATTTGATTACGGTCACAATATTTTAAACAAGCAGTTGAATTGTGTCCATAAGAATGTCTTACTGGTATAAACTCACAAAATCCGTTACTGTTTAAAAAGAATTAGTGCATTCGTTTCGGGTAAGAGTACGAACTTAAGTGGTCCACTAAATTATGATTAGGTAGAACCTTCGAGTTCAGATATATTGACTTATAAAACATAGGATATATGTTTTTTTGGAATAATAAAATCAACGGTGGTGTGGGCTTAAGTGGTCGAATCATGAAAACCAAATCAATTTGATATCTTTGTTTACTTTTAATGTATTATTAGCATGTTTATCCACGTGTTGCAGTGGTGTTTTTCTGTATACAATTGCACACAAGTTGCGTATATGTTTAAAACGAAAAATACTATTAACAATAGTATAAGATCCAATTATATATAGGAGATATACTTTTATTTTACCAATTTATACATATACATACACACACACGTACGTGTGGGTATATCATTGAAAACGTATAGTTAAAATTATTTTCACAATTGTTTAAATACAGTGATTGTGTTTTCACATACACTATTAACACATATACATGTATGTATAAGTTGGTGAAAACAAAAAAATTATATGTAAAATAGACTTGTCAAAAAGACAGAGCCGAAAAATATTCATTTAATACATAAATTAGAAAAAAAGGTTATCGGAAATTTCCGAGCAATTTGCAAAATCGTCCGAAAAGTGTCGGGTTTTGCCAACAATTTTCTAGTACTGTATAGAATTTATGCAAACACGGTTAGTTTTGAATAAATTTTATATTGAATTTAGATAAAAATAACTTGATAATATATTCAAAATTTTATACAACTAGGTATATTAAAAGTTATAAAAGGATAACTAAAATGAATGTAAAATTTACATTGTAACAAATGTGATCTTTTTACCTTTTATGTGTCTCCTCATGTTATTTATTATGATTTATAGGGACCTTTGCATATTGTTTCTCATTCCAGCAACCACTTCTTTGTCACATTGATGGTTTTAGTCGACGACTACTATTAACTCAATTCATCAATCTAAACCTTGCATTAAAACTTATTTTACTAATTTAAATACTTAAAATACTTAATGTGTGATGGTGCTTCTGAGCTATCATTTATATCTAACTCTATTTTCAGTTACTAATTAATAAATTTTATTTCTAACATGCTACCATGGCTTATATAGTAAATATGTTTTAAAAAACCTACTTATAGTGAAATTAAACACGCTATTTTTCTTCAAATAGTATTTAAACTAAAAAAAGAAAAACACAAGAAACGATTTGTAACCTGCTAATATCAAGATGTGCTAAAAATTAATTCTCTTTCAAATTATTAAGGTTGAATTATTGAAGTCTCAAACTATAATCTTTTATTATTTAAAATGACTAGTCACGCATTCATCTAACATATTTTTAGTAAGGGTTTTACTGCTCTAATTTTATAAGATTTTTTCATAGATACAACCTCCCATCCTTAAATAGCTAGGCTGGAATTAAATGTAAATTATTTTATCAAAACAAGAAGTCACACAATAAACGAATATGTAACCAGAGCATCTATGAGTTAACCCTTTTTAACAAAAGTTAAAATAAAAAAATAGGAAGGTGGTAACACAATGATTGGTTGGATGATATTAGATTGCGGGGTTGAGGATTATGGTACGTAGAAGTTGGCAATAATTGTGGATTTGAATTCATAGGATAAGATTTCTTCTCTTTTCTCTTTTCCTTTTGATTTTTTTGAATAAAATCCAATTTCTTTTTAAGTCGTCTCCTTTTAATAAAACAAAATGTAACAATAAAAAACTAATATATTTTATAGTTAGATTGTCATAGACTATTTTACTATATTCCGCTTATAATATTCCAAGTAATTAGTCCTTTCTGTGTATTAGTAAAACAGTATTATAGGATACCGAACTAGTAAATTATTATAAACTAAAACCAAAAGTAGCACATTTGGTGGTGACAAATTGATTGGTTGAAAGAGAGCTAAATTTACATGGTTCGCCGTTAGAGGGGAAACACAATGTCTAGTCAACTTGTGGCAAACTCGTATGACATCATTGCACCAAGACCAACCATTTTCGGTTAGGTTTATTGTAACACCCAGCCTCTCGCATCAACAATATTGTCCGCTTTACCCACGAGAAGCTCACGGATTTGTTTTTGGTTACCCGGATGAAAACTTCCCAGGGAAGTCACCCATCCCTAAATTTCTCCCACCTGAGCACGCTTAACTGTGAAGTTCTCCTTTCATCCACAGCCAATGCGCCCAAAACGCGTTGTTACCATTATTGTTTTCTAAGTATTAATTATTTGATTACTTATTTAGTTTAGGTTATTTATCTCTAACTTGTTAATTTAATTTCGTCCCCGAAATTCTAAGAACATGATCTAGCGGTGGAACTCAAGGGTTTTATTCTAAACATCTAAGTTTCCAACTAAAGTGATTATGAAACGCTAGTACTCTAACATATTATTTTAACTAAAAGATGGGTTATTATAACACATACTCCTAAAAATGATTCCGTCCCCGAAATCAACAGATTATAAAGCGTACCTTTAATTAAAAAGATGCGGGTATCGCTCCCGAATAGAGTCCTCAAGTTCCCATGTTGCTTCTCCGTCTGAATGATTCTTCCACAAGACTTTCACAAACGGTATGGTTTTCTTTCACATGATTCTTTCCTCATGCCCTAAGATTGCCTCTGCTTCTTCTTCACATGAAAGGTCTTCTTGAATCTTGTGAAACATGTATTGCACGACATGAAGCGGGTGATAATTGTAACCTCGTAGTGTAGACACATGGAACACATTATGCACATGAGCTAGTGCCGGAGGTAAAGCTATGCGGTACGCCACTTCTCCTACTCTTTCCAACGCCTCAAAAGGACCGATGAATCTTGGATCAAGCTTTCCTTTAAGACCAAAGCGACAAACACCCTTCCATGGAGAGACTTTAATAAAAACATGTTCGCCTGGTGCAAATTCTACTTCCCTTCGATGTTGGTTAGCGTAGCTTTTTTGACGAGAGCGGGCTTTCTTCAATTTCTGCTTCGCTAGTTCCACCTTCTCATTAGTAATTCTGACCAGCTCGGTTTGTCACACCCCGAATGACGGCGGAATCATCAGGGCGGACGAATGAGAGACGATTGTTGATAGCACATGGAAACTAATTAAGTTGGAATATTATTAAATATCATTATTCATGAAACATTACAAGACAAATAAGTTCATACAATACAAAAAGAATCAAACAAAAAAATAACATGTTAAATTAAACTAGGTCCAAGTCTTATATGAGCACGAAGAGAATCCACAAGTAGTAAACCTAAAACATGTTAAAAATAAAAGGTCAACTTTGAAAGTTGGTGAGATTTCCATAGTTTGCAATACATAAGTATATAAAAGATGGCAATTCATGCTATAAGTTAGAGAGCAAAGTAACTAGGGATGTAAGACAGAATGCACAATCAAACCTTGATAAAGTTTTACAAGTCTCAAACGTTTACAAGTATATACGATTAGCTAAGTGTACTTTGCAGGACCGTTGAAGGCTTGCAATTTACAACACAACAACACAATGAGGAGAGTAACTCAAACTCAATCAAACAGTGAACTGGATTAACCACACAGGATGATACTAAGAACGCAAGTAATTATATGAGACAGAACCAAAAGAACACAACACAAGGAAATGGTTTTTCAAGATTGCAGTATATTGCTTTCTCAGGTTCTATTACAAGCGTTACAA